>PVKE010004021.1:28174-67635 GCA_004027555.1 Craseonycteris thonglongyai
GAGAGAGAGAGAGAGAGAGAGAGAGAGATACAGAGACAGAGAGAGAACTGAACTGGGGGAGCTCCCAGTTCAGCACATGGTTCCGCACGGGCCGGGGCCGGGATTCGATCCTCGGTCCCCGGCGCTGCAAAGTGAGCACTTAACTCACTGAGCCATCCCGGCTTCCCCTCTGGGCGAATTCTATAGAGCAGGGGTGTTCCAACCTTTTGGCTTCCCTGGGCCACATTGGAAGAAGAATTGTCTTAGGCCACACATAAAATACACTAACACTAATGATAGCTGATGAGCTTTAAAAAATGGTCACAAAAAAATCTCATAATGTTTTAAGGAAGTTTATGAATTTGTGTTGGGCCTCATTCAAAGCTCTCCTGGGCTTCATGAGGCCCACAGGCCACAGGTTGGACAAGCTTGCTATAGAGAATGTTAGCAAATAAGACACACTGTTCTACAACTTGCTTTGTCTTCTGGTAATGTATCTTGGAGGTTATTCCATGTCAGAACATAAAGATTTGCCATTTTCTATGTTGAACACGAAATCTAGTTCTAAAAAAATTATCTACCGAGTATCATTTCAAATTTCTCTTCTATCACCTTCTAAAATAAATGTATTTTTATAAGAACTTCAATTTATTAAAACTATTAATCATTATATTGCTAATGTAAAAAATTCTTAGTTGTAATTTAATACTCAGCTTACTACTTTAACAAATATTACTAAAAAAATATGACTGTCGAATAGAATTAACTATACTTTTTTTAAGTAACCAAAGTACATTTTCATCCTAGAATTACAGAGCACTTGCTTCTAAGGGTTCTGTGGGGAAAAGCAAGTGCATATTTGAGACAGAATTTTATATGGGAAAGTCAAGGTAATTCTGTATGGCAAGGATTAAGAATTAGGCCCCTCACTGAATTGTTAGCTCAAACAATTATCTCCTACTTGGTAATTCTCCTTTTCATCACAAGCCATAAACAGCCTAAAGAATTCTTTTTCATTTTTCCAAACTGGTCCCCTTTGCCCTAGGAAACTTTGATTATTTTAGATTTTTGCTTTTAACACTTTTGAAAATGGGACTATTTCCTAAGAATGATGTAAACCATTAGGAACTCATACCAGTGATCATTTGCTCAGACAACAAATAATGAATATAGATAATGACTTTGTCCATTCCTTTGCCTCTCTGAAAGAATGAACCAGAATCACCTTCCTGAGCCAATCCTCTATCTTCAAGAAGTGTTCCAGATTCTATATTCAAAAATGTCCTTTGCTAACTTATTTTGGGAAATCCTTCCTGTTCTCCAACTGAACAGCATAGGGAATATAGGCAATGGCATTGTAATAGCTACATAAGGTATCAGATGGGTAGTGGACTTGTTGTGGTTATCACTTTGTGAGGTGTGAAAATGTCTAATCATTATATTCTTTTTTAAATCTGAAACTAAAAACAGAAAAATTAAAAAAGAAATCTTCACGATATAATATAATTTAACCTCAATTCTAGATTCAGTATCACAGACAAAGTCGAAATTCTGACACGTGTTTTTTTGTTTTTCTTTTCAGAATAGAAGACAGGCATAAAATTATACGTCTGATTTCTTCTCTGAACTAAATAACCTTACAATCCATCTTATTTTCTCATACTCTTTTTAAAAACATTTTTATTGTTTGTTTGTTTTTTATTTTGACAGAAAGAGACAGAGACAGAGAGAAAGGGGAGGGCCCAGAGCAGTCTCCATAGTTGTATGTCATTAGTTTTCAATATAGTTTCACTCCTCAGGTGGGTGTGGGATTACACAAAGTACAGACCAGCCACGGGGGCTCCTGCATGGGAGGCACACCCCTGTGAACTTGGGGCCTGCGCATGAGAAGCTTGCCCCAGTGAGAACTGAACTAGGGGCATTCCCCAGTTCAGCATATGGGTCTGCACAAGCCGGGCCCAGGATTCCGTCCTTGGTCCCCAGGGCTGCAAGATGAGTGTTCAACCCACTGAGCCATTCTGGCATCCCCATTACTTTCTCATACTCTTTACATGTCTCTCTATAACTTATTTGTGTATTGTTCCATGGCCTCTCTAAATTTTCTTTTTACATCAGTCAATTCCACTACTTAATAAATGCGAGGCAGCTCAGTTTCAGAAGTGGTTTTAAGTGAAGTGACTGATACCCATGTACCTTTTCTTTAATGCCCATTTGGAAGCATTCACATTTAGTTTGGAAATGAGTAAATGTACAAATTACAAAGAAAAAAAACAACTGTGCATGTTTCAATGCAGTAAAGGCTACTAAGAAATAAGTTTTTGTGAATAGGTAGTATATTAAGTTATTTCAAACTTTCTGGACCTGCCATTGTAGTATTCCATTCCAGTATGAATCTGATTTTCCATTGTAAAGTTAATAGTGAAATTTGCATATTTCTCTCTTGGCACAGTCCTAATTAGTAGTGCATATTCATCTGATTGCAGATGTTTAATGACATCAGGAAACCAAACAGATAATCCATAGTACCTACAAAGACAAATAAATGCGAATTAGTAAAGGTGTCAGCATACCACAGGCCGTATACGCTTCCCTGACATTTCCAGAGAGGTAGTGAGTGTTCCTGGGAGGCACTATGATTATGACTGGCCCCTGGAATGTTTTGAATCATCACATGGTACTAAGCCCTGCTCTCTCCCCACCACAATTAAGTCTGCAAAAATTGAGGTAGAGCGATGGCCTGGGGTTACCTGGAGGGCCCCAGGTATGTCATTCCTGAAGTCTTCCTCTGGGAACAGATCCTGGGTCCTGGTGCTTTTCTTATCACCCGAGGCTGCATGTAAAAGCCCACCTTCTAGTCTGGTGGTACAAACTCCCGGTGTCCAAAAACCGTGAGACTCCTTAAAAAGGACCTCTTTTATGAATGGAGAATCTTTTTTGATTCCTACCATACTCTTCTACAGCTGGCCTGAGGGTAGAGCCCCATTTCTCAAAGCAGTTCAAAGCTAGGAACAAGGCTACTCAGGTGATTATTTGAAAATCCAGATTATTCCCACTTTCTGATTCTTGTTTTCTAACGTATTTTGACAGGCAACATCTGAGTCATGCTAATGCGACTTCAGTCCAGGAGCCACTCGCCACATGTGGCTACTGAGCAGTTGACATGTAGACTAGTCAGAACTGAGATGTGCTACAAGTATAAAATATCAGATTTGAAGACATGAAAAAACAAAAAAAAATGTAAACTAAGTCATTAATCACTTTCATAGTGATTATATGTTGAAATATTTTGGACATAATGATTCAAATGTACTATTAAAATTAATTTTACCATTATTTGTTTATTTATTTATTTATTTATTTATTTATTTATTTAAGCAGTGGTTCTCAAAGTAGGATCCGTGGACCAGCAGTACCAGTAGCACCTGAGAAATTGTTAGAAATGCAAACTCTCAGGCCCCATCCAGACCTACCAGATCAGAAATTCTGGGGATGGAGTCCCTCAGGTGATTCTTCTGATGCACACTGAAGTTCGAGAGGCACTGCTATAGATTATCCCCAGTTACACTTAGTTACACAGGGAAAGAAATGCTTATGTGTGTAGCTGTTGCAGGTAGGCATGCTAGTTTTGAATCTTGGCCTGGCCACTTATCAGCTGTGTGATGTGGTGCCAATTATGTAAGCCTCAGTTACCCCAGCTCTAACACTAGAATGATGATAGTATCTACCTTCTTGGGTGGTTGCTCAGATTAAATGAAATGCAAAGTACCTAGCACCTAGAGAATGTTCAAAAGACAGTATGTGTAGTTTTTTTTTAATCATCATTGCCATCAGAATTCCTGAAACATCTCTACCTTAAGATTCCATGGATTCCAACCCCTGCTCTTCAAAGATGATGAATTACTGTGGAGGTGTGAGTGGTGGCCATTGGATAATAGACTCATGGATGTACCATCTATTGCATTGCTCTCTAGTCATATACATGGGGCAAAAATCTTAAAAAATGGCAACCATGAGGAAGCACACTTACCCAAAGGACAGGGTGAACCAAACAATTATAAGCTTTATTGTATTTTCCTTGACTGGATAGTTGAAACATCTCATAAAAGTTAACCAAATCTGTAAAATATTAGAAAGTTAGTTTATTTATACAGTTATCTAGTCAAACCCACTTCCCAACTCCCTCCAATAAATTATTAAAAAGTTGAGCTTTCTTTGAACTGGATTCATTTGAGATTAAAATGTAAAAGCTAAAGGCTATAGGAAACCAAATATTGGAATTTTCATTTATCAGTTTCCTGGAGGCCAATGGAAAGAATAACACTGAAGACTTTAGTATACCCCAACACAGCCAAGATTCTCTGTTTAACACTTTCCCACAGACTGTCTTGGCTGCCCTGATGATCCCAAGGGGATTCTATTACCTGGTCCTCTTCCGGGAGTCAGGTGTCCTAGGCAGAACCCCATCCATGGAAATGGTCTAGTCAACCCTGCTTCTGACTAACCTCAAATGCAACAAGTTGGCCAACAAGTCAGGGCAGGCTTGTAACTTACTCCATACAGTTCTGTGCGGATCCGAACAAAACACCTCCTGTACCATGTTCCTGTGTCACTCTCAATTTCAATCAGCTCATCTATTTGTTTTGGGGTCTTGATCCTGTTTACCTATAAAGAGCAACAAAGGTCAAACTGATGAGTTCTCTGAATTTGCTCAGTTCAGGCTTACCGTTTGTTTCTAAAGGAGTGAAAGCTGACTCCAACAGCAAAAAGAAACAGGCATTTGATATTCACTCTACACATACATGAGATCACTGGCATAAGTAAACAGACTCAAGTGGTACCTAAAATAACTGAATAAAGAATGAATGGGAGAGAATGTTATAGATAAATGGGGTATGAGCAAGTACTAATGGAATAATATAAAACTAAAATGCCCATCTCTTAACAGTTACTACAAAGGCACACACTAGTATATAAACTATCTAGATTGATTAGCTTCTGGATTAAGAATTAATTTGCTTAGACTAAAGTGAATATACATACTTTTCTTTGGAATTTATTGATACGGATTCGATGAATTTGGCTCCTAAATATATTTCTTAAAGCTTTCCCATCAAACTTTTATTCTTGGAGCATCACTGTGACCCTTTCTTCCTTTTCCCACAGACTAACTCATAGTGACTTGTCAACAAATACCAACAGGTGACCACGGTACAAGGTCAAGTGAATGAGCTTCAATTGGAAGCATCAATACTGGTTCTTCAGCCATAGAAGGGAAATACATGATGGAGGTGAAAAGTTGTATCTATAACTTAAGTTAGTCTCATTTTGCTAAGGAAAAGAAGCAAGAGTCAGGAGACTCAATGTTTTCAACAGAGAATGAAGCATGAAAAGAGAAAAAAAGAAGAATGGTTCCTTTGTGGACCTGTACCTTCTTACCCTGTTAGTCAACATTTATCTGCATCAAAATTTTTAAACATTTTATTTATGTTTTAATTTTATTTTTATACAATATTATATTAGTTTCAAATGTACCACACATAATTTACAAAGTGATCACTTCAATAAATCTAGTACCCACCTGACACCATACATAGTATTATAATATTATTGACCATATTCCTTATACTATATGTTACATCCTCATGACTATTTTGTAATTGCTGATTAGAACTTCTTTATCCCTTCCCTTTTTCATGCACCCCTCCAACCCCACTTTCATCTGGCAACCATCAAAATGTTCTCTGTATCTATGAGTTTGTTTCTATTTTGTTTGTGCATTTATTTTATTCTTTAGATTCCACATAGAAGTGAAATCATATGGCATTTGTCTTTTCCTGTCTGACTTAATTCACTCAGCACAGTGTCCTCTAGGTCCATCCATGATGTTGCAGATGGCAAGATTTCATTCTTTTATATGGCTGAGTAATATTTCATTGCATATATGTACCACCTCTTCTTTATCCATTCATTCACTGATGTACACCAGGGTGCCTCCATATCTCAGCTATTATAAATGATGAGGCAATGACCATATGGATACACACATCCCTTTGAAGTAGTGTTTTGGGTTTTTTACCCTTTTAGTCAACATTTATCTGCTTTTGATAAATCTGAGAGAAGACAAAGAACTGTGCACACATTTTGCCCCTGCCAGGAATAACTTTTGAACAGGTGTTTTTTTGTTTTTTAAAATTTTTTTATGGAAATTCTGCTAACATCCAAAGCAGCACTTCTATTGTGAGAATCCAGGTACCAAACCTGGCTTTTGACAGAAGTGATGTGGGGAACCTTGGAATCTTTCAAATTATGCCAGGTAGGCAGTAGCCTCTTCCTGGCTACATAAACAAAGATGTATGTACTTAATGAAAATTATGTCTCAGTTAAATATGGAATTCTAAATAGAGTCAACTCAAAATAATCCATGTAGACATTATTTTGTGATACTTGAGTTTTGTTTTTTTTATCACAGGTATGTTCTTAGCACTCAATATATTACTTTTGGTAGGCTTCCTCTTCTATATTATTTTTTTTTCTCTTACTTTTAATTAATTGGTACCTATGAGGTGCCAGGCATTATACCCTGGTAATACAAACATAAAACATCATACTCTTCAAGCAATTACCATACAAAGCACAAAGTACTGTGATAGAAATCTATATCAGATGGGAGAGACATATTGTACAGAACACTCAAGTTGACCTGGGAGTGAGAGAGAAATCTTCACAGACTGTGGAATCTGAACTTGAATTCATGGAGAAATATTTCATTTGCCATGTGTATAAATTATTTGGAGGCCATTCCAAGTAGGAGGAATATCATATGCAAATATCTAGAGGTGTGTTGGGCGACTACAAAGTTTCGGATTCCTGATGCATAGCCCAAGGGCAAAGAGCACTCAATAATGAGGGCTGAACCAAATCAGTGGCAATAAAAGTAGAACGTAAGGAACGATGATGAATAATATTTAGGATGGAGAATAATAAGACAGAATGATTTTTTGGATACAATGAAGACAAAGGAAATAAAAATAGAACCGTTTTCAGGGCTCCAGTTTGGGTGTTGCTGGTGGTATTAGATAGAATTTAGGAAAAGAAAGAGACTTGGGTACTCTTAAAGTGGTAAGTTCAGATTTAGAAATTCAGGCTGTGAAGGGCACAGAATGATGGCCACAAAGGCCTTCAACATGCATGTCTGCAGCTAAGGAGATCTGTCCATTAGCCTACAGGGATGCAGGAAGTAGCTGAGATCAGCTAAGGAGAGTGTATAGGGTTAAGAAAAAATTAGCTAAAAATGAAGCCCTGGAGAACAATGTTTAAGGTAGGGACATAGGGAAGAAAGGCTTAAAAATGAGACCTTGAAGGAATGCATGTAAATTCACTGTATTGCAGACATAACAAGGAAAAAAGACAAATTTGTCATGGTAGAATCATGTAATGGCTTTGAAAGTCACATATAAATAACTTTGAGATTATGCATTCTTTTGGATTGTTCCTACCTTATTCCTGCCTGTGATAATGACATTAACATGGATGACTATGAGTGGACTTGGTAACTCTAACCTTCTGGATGAAAAGCAGGTAAGCAGAACAATGAGGCCCTACAGAGACACCTTCTCAGAAATGTTTGATAAAGGGTTTATCCTCATCTGGCTGAGCAGGGTCCAGTGATATTGAGCATCTAGACAATATCTCAAGATTCCTCCAGTCTCACAATCCTTTAATTTAAAGATATTCTTTCTCTATTATGCATCTATGCAAAGAAGGGCCTACTCAAAGGCTTCTAGGGCCTCCATTTCTGATAGTTTCTCTATTACACTCCATAACAATTTTTGCTAATTAAGAATCTGTGATAATTTGGATAGAGGCCAGACTGAAGTCTACCTTTACACTATAAAAATTTTATTTCTTAAATAAAAATGAAATAAATAAATTAGATGTCTGGGGACTATTTAATTCCAGGACTATTTCACATTTTAAGAGCTATGATTGATATTATTTACAAGACATTGAAAATCTTACTGTATGTCCCCTTAAAACTATATTAGAGAAAACATTTTTTAAATTGGTGTGCTGTAGACCTCAAAGGATTGAAAAACTATTGTTCCTTTTAAAAAATTTCATACATCCAATTTAATTTAGATTGATTTTTCCATTGAGAATAAACACACTTTGTAAGCAGAGAATCAAAGAATATTTCATTCCGAGGAAACAGTACATCCAACGGCAGTGTGGCTGGCTTAGATAAAATGGCAAGTGTATGGAACTGAAAGACGAGTGCTGCTGGTACAAAGAGAGGAATTTACAATCTGACCTTTTAGAAAGTTTCCAGACCCTGGGGTAGAGGATTCCCCGGGGGGCCATACTCACCGTGAAGACCTTCTCAGGTTGACCCCGTGCTCTCATGTTTGTGTCATGAATTAACTTCAGAATCATCCAAGCTTCATCATGTTTTCCAACCTAATAAATATGAGTAGACAGTGAAGTGCTAGGAGGTGAAACGGTTAGACTACCCGATTTTCCAATAACCCCCTTGTATTGTCAGATCAAATTGGGCAAACTGCTCACCAGGAATGTCCCATTGAAACATATAGAATACTTGGATAGCCTCGAGTACCTTAGCATTCAGTGGATGTGCTTATTACTAGAAATAGCATTTTTGCATGGTCAAATTTCAATTATGAAACATTAAGCCATGTTCTCTTCGTTGAATGAAAAGTTACTTGCTTGAGGAGGAACATTAATGCTTTCTGGACACGAGGCAGCTTTTTCACATGCTGTTGTTGAAAGCAGGTCTCCATGAAAGCAAATCCTCCATAGTTAGACAGCAGGAAAGAAAAAATATACCTCCAAAGAGGCAATCCTAGAATTAACAAGAAACCCTTCCCAATGTATGGGACTTAGCTGGGTATTTGTAAGAACAAGTGTTACCTCCAACAAGAACCGAGGGCTTTCCGGCATGAATGTGAGGGCCACCACTGAGGACACACAGGGCAGTGCGCAGACAATCACGAACACACGCCAACTGTGGAACTGGTAGGCCGACCCCATGCTGAAGCTCCATCCTGGAAAAGGAAGACGGGAAGAGTGTTTTCTTTTTGGGAAAATAAACACAGAGTGAATACCCTCCGATGCCTCTCGGACCGCCTGCTGGGGAAGAGGGGTCTGAACCGCCACCATGGGTGTGTACACCTCTAGTATATCAGTCAAATCTGACTGCCCCCAGCAGAATGAGCTGATCTGGGCATTAGCCACAGTGGCCACCAATAGTTCCACCAATGGTGACAAAACGACCAATCGAAGTGCTGGGAAGAAAGGTGCTTGGAGCCAAAAGGGTCAGGGCCTAAGTATGGGAGTGCAGATATGTTTCCATACAACCAAGTTCTGAAGGCTGAGATCAATTAACCTGGGATCACACTTTTTCCAATGGGCCACTGTGCTGGGTATCTCTGCTCCCCCAGATACACTCTGCACTCTCCACTCTGCTGTGTCCAGGAAATAGACCTCTATGGACTGCGTCAGTTTGGCTCCCTTGCCCCTCAGCTTCCAGTTGGGTTTGAATAAAGGAAGCACTGGCATGAGAACGGAGGAGGGGAACAGTGTTCGGGATATTCATTTCTTTTGCTTCTTTCTCCCTTTCCCCTGGCTGGATGGAGGTTTGGCAGTAGGTGAGCTCATCCCCTAGGCTCTTCCACAGCCACAGGTCTTGCCAGGTTCCGGCCCCTTGAGGCATCGGTGGGTACAGGATGCCTCCCTGCTGCCAGCTCCCAGGTGCTCTATCATTCCTTATTGGTTTCTCTTAACCATTCCTACATAACTCAGCTTAATGGCCTGTTGTGAGCGTGTCATTGGTTTGCCTGCCAGCACCCTACTCAGTGCCATTACTAAGACCTGGCAGTTGTAGGATCTCTTCACAGGCACATGTCATACAACACGACAAGAGCATTTTCAATTTCTAAATTGTGTTTTTAGTATGCTATAATAAGAACAAGCATACTGGACTACAAACAGAAATTTCACAAACTAGAAAAAAGCCAATATTTAAATGAATACAAAATGGTTGAAAGCAAAATTCAAACATGATCCTACATGAGAAATAATGAGGCATAACAAATCTCATTGAAAGCAGTGAGGAGATTTATAGAGGCATAGATGAATGACGTGAAGCAAATTTTACATTTTTGGCAATGCTTGTTTTTATAAAGCTTTTTGAACACAAGTCAGGCACTATACGCCATGGTCAGGAAAGCAGGATAATTCTTAATTGTTTACACAGGAGCCAAGTGAGATTCTGGAGGTGACATAACTTCAAGGCCACAAAGCTGAAGTTACATATCTGAATCTTCTCTACCAGGACTTGACACAAAATCATATACCACACATAGCCTCATGTCTGTGCACGTTCACTCAAACACAGAATTTGTTCACAAGTAATGTAAACATGCTTTACCAATCTTAGAGAAATAAATATTTTCTGGGAATTTAACATGAGAATGGTGTGAACTGCTAAATAACTACACCATAAACTTGAGGAAGGATGTCTAATCTCAATGTTTTATGTCACAGACGTTCAAGGCTCAGATATCTAAAATGTATAATAGAAGAAATTCTATGATGGAATACAGAAAACAGACCTTGCTCATATTTGATTTGAGAGCATAATATAAAGAATTGTTTTTAAAAGTTCTAGATCATATCGTTTTACATATGAGATGAAAAATAAAAGCTTTAGATGGCTGAATTAACCAAACACAGAGTTTTAAATTTTAGGCTACAACTCAGTACATGAGGAAAGAGTGAAGACAAGAAGGGAGAAAGGTCTCTGGCACCTGTGTTAAAATAAACTTGTGCTGAAGGTGCAGTTTTATAAACAAAAAATGGAAGTTCTAAAATTAGATGATTTAACTAAGGAGAAAGTCTCACTAGAGGACAGACCAGGAAGCTCCTTGCGGGTAGATGGAATAACACTCTCTCCTCTTCCCAAGAGGTCCTCTTCCTAATGCCCTGAACCTGTGACTATGCCACCTCACATGGCAAAAGGACTTCGCAGCGGAGATTAAGTTGGGGATCTTGAGGTAAAGTGATTATCCCATGTTACGTAGCTGGGCCCAACAAAAAAAAAAGAAACAAGAGTCCTGATGAGGAAAAGAGAGAGGCAGGAGAAACAGACAGAGTGAGAGAAAACGTTGTGATGGCGGAAGCCAAGGTCAGTTTGGAGAGAGATTTGAAGATGCTACATCACCGCCGGCTTTGAAAATGGAGGAAGGGGCCACAAAGCCAAGAAATGCAGGTGGCTTGTGGAAGTCACAAAAGGCAAGGGATCATACTCTCCCCTTGAACCGCCAGAAGCCCGGTCAACCCATTTAGACGTCTGGCCTCCGAACTGTAAGGTAATAAATTTGTATTGTTTAAAACCTATCGGTTGGTGGTTTTGCTCTAGCAGCAATACGAAAGCAACAGACTTCTCTTTGTAGGTATAGCTCTATTGCTAACTTGATTGATATAAATTAATGCAGAGAATTTTAGCTGTTGTCTATGAAACCTCAGGCTCCTGGCTTTTGCTCAGACTTGTCCAGATGCCTCCCCTAGGACTTTAGGCTCCTCTTGACAGTGGTCTTAAGAATATCGCCCTTCACACTTACTGCTCCTGAACACTGCATCAGTGAGTAGAGAGGCAGATTGCAGGGTGGGTCCAGTTTAGCAGTTTTTAGCCTACACACAGAGGAAACTGGACTGCAAAAAGAATCTAAACCCAGAAGAGAAGCCGCTGGTCCAGAGCCCAGTTCTCCTCCATTTAGCTTGTGATTTCTTCAGGTGGAGATCCTTTTGTTCACCTGCTGAAGTGTGGCCTGTTCATTGCCGTTCAGAGCCTTCCTACTTCATTCACTGTGAAGTCTGTCTTCCGGGCCTTTGCTTGAAGGCTGCGTGTGCACATGCGCAGTGGTGCTCTTACTAGATGTAAAGGGCACGTCACTCACCCATTTCCTGCTTCATGTATTGGTAACATGCTTTCCCCAAGTCTCCAAAACTATTTTGCCCCCCTTTTCAGTCTCTCTCCAAATCTCTAGCAGCCCACTCCACTCCTGGTACTTGACCTCAACTCCTGTGTTTTGTTTTTTTTTCTTTTCTTTTTGAGAAAATAAACACACAGGGAATAACATACACATTGTTTTCCCACACCTAAATCATCCCAACTACTTGGATCTGTCTGCATCTCTCTGCCTTCCCTTTGGGTACAATAAATGAAGCATCCATGCTCTTGTCTAAGGCCAAGCCATCCACACGGCCTCTGGGGCCCAGCATCTTGTTCTCCAAAGACAGAACTCCTGTGATTCTCTCTCCCCTCCAGTCCTCACCATGTTCTCTCGCTTATGTGATGGGTCATTCCATCAGGACATCTGTCCACTCCCTGGACCCGCACATGCCTCTCCAGCTGCACTGCTATTCTTCTGTTCCTATTAGAGCAGACCATTTTCACAGGAATGGTCTGGACCAGAGGGGTCCAAACTTTTGGCTTCCCTGGGCCACATGGAAGAAGAATTGTCTTGGGCCACACATAAAGTACACTAACACTAACAATAACTGATGAACAAGAAAGAAAGAAAGAAAGAAAGAAAGAGAGAGAGAGAGAGAGAGAGAGAGAGAGAGAGAGAGAAAGAAAGAAAGAAAGAAAGAAAGAAAGAAAGAAAGAAAGAAAGAAAGAAAGAAAGAAAGAAAGAAAGAAAGAAAGAAAGAAAAAGAAATCACGGGAAAGCTGGGATGGCTCAGCGGGTAAAGTGCTTGCTTTGAAGCCCCGAGGACCGAGGATCGAATCCCGACCCCGGCCCTGGCCCATGCGGACCCACATACTGAACTGGGGTGTGCCCCCAGTTCAGTTCTTGTCAGGACCTATGTGGGAGGCTCCTGGCCCAGTTCCTGCCCTGCGCAGCCCTGTGCCCGCCTGTGGAGTGAAACTCTATGGAAAACTAATGTCAACTATGGAGACTGCTCTGGGCCCTCCCCCTTCTCTCTGTCTCTCTCTGTCTCTGTTTCTCTCTGTCAAAAATCAATAAAATAAATCTTAAAAAAAGAAAAAAGAAAGAAATCACAAAAAAAAACCTCATAATGTTTTGAGAAAGTTTACAAATTTGTGTTGGGCCGCATTCAAAGCTGTCCTGGGCCACATGTTGGACAAGCTTGTTCTAGAGCAACTGTCTCCACTTTTTCATCTGATAGTCTCACCCAAATAGGCTTCTGTCTCATACTTACAAGAAACTATGCTAGTCAAGGTCACTTGTATTGCCAAATTTAATGGTCATTTGTCTGTCCTCATCTTACGTGAACTCTTGAAATCATTCCATATAATTGACCATTTTGTTCTCTTTGAAGAACCTTCCCCCTTTGGCTTCTCATCACTACAAATGCTAGTTTCTTTCCCACTTCACTGACTTTCTTCAGTTTTTGTAGCCTGCTCTTCCTCTGACACCCAAAGTTGATACACTCCAAATCTCAATCACTGGTCCTCTTCTCTGTCTTAAGGTTCTTTCTATGTGACCTTGTATATCCCCATGACTTTAAGTACCATCCACATGACACTGTCCCTGAACTATAGCCTGTTTTCTTTCCAGAGCTCCAGCAACCTACCTCTACCAGCCTATTCACAACTTCACAGAGAAATCTAATGGGCATCTCAAAGTTACTGTGTCTAAAATGGAACTTTTGATTTCCTGCTCTGCTATGAAAGAAAACTTATTTCTCTCTTAAGCTTCCCTATTTCAGTAAATGATACATTGTCAGCCACCGGATACTACTCCCCCAAACCAAGATCTCATCCTTGATTCTTTCCTTTACTCCATATTATTTGCAACATCCAGTCCCTCCGCAAATTCCATCTTTAATATTGAGAAGAAAGCCACTCACGCTGCCTGTCAGCATGGCACTGCAGACCTTCTGGCTGGCAACACCCTCCCCTTGACCTTGAGCAGGTGCCTAACTGTCCTTTTTCTGCCTCTCCTGGTCCTCCACAGACCATTCTCCCAACAGCAGCCAGACTTACCCTTTTAAAATGTCAACAAGAGCACTCTAGTCTGCTGCTTGAAACCCTCTGACAGCTCCCAATAGGTTTGGAATGAATCCAAGTGTCTTACCATGGCCTCTAGAGCCAACAGCAGCTCATTCGTAACTACAAATCTGAGCTCATCTCCTCCTGGTCCTCTCGTTTGCCTGGTCCGGTCCCACTCATCTGTTGCCTGTTCTTCGAGCATATGAAGCTTCTGTCCACCTTAGGGGCTTTCACACAGTACCCTGGAAGCCTAGTCATATATTTGAAAGGATACTTGTTATATTTTAGCCAGCTTTTCTATGAGTTCTTAGGGTTTTTGTGTTTTCTTTCTTCAATATATCTTGTCCTCAATGAAGTCCCCTCAGGGTCTTTGCACTTGATATTTTCCTGGCCTGAGTCTCTCTGCCTGAACATTTGCATGCATGGAGGCCCCCTTCACACTGTGCAGCCCACAGTTTAAGAGAAGCCGAAACACTCAGTTCTACTCTCTAACACCGAGCCCTGTTTTAGCGTCTCCGCAGCACTATCGCTGTCTCAGGCTGTCACATTCACGGTCACGTACATGTTTGCTCTCTGTCCCTCTCTCCACCATGGGAGCAGGAACTCTGCTTCTGTTACCAATATAGCCCCAGTGCCGATAGCAAGTCCTGATCTGCGACAAGTGTTCTTTAAACGCTTGTTAAATGAACATACATACATCTATACAAAGTGTGTGTGTGTGTGTGTGTGTGCACATAAAATGTGCAAAATCACCGCAGGCTGCTAAGACAGTAGGTACTCAGGTCTTCTTTTGACTTTTTTTCTGAATTCACCCTACACAGTGAAACAAACTTGACGTATCTTTTTCAGATTAAATTGGTAATTTATATACAGTTCTATGAGTTTGGTAAATGCACAGAGTCATGTAACCACTATCACAGTCACAACATGGACCAGTTCCATCACCCCAAAACATTCCTTCTGGTTGCCCATTTGGAATCAACCCCTTCCCCATTCATAACCCTTGGTACTCTCACTGGTCTGTTCTCTGTCCCTATACTTTTGCCTTTTACAAAATGTCATAAAAATGGAATCATACTGTAGACAGCTTTTTAAATCTGTCTTTTTAGCATGATGCATTCATGCAGATTGTTGGAGGTAGCAATAGTCTGTTCTTTTTCATTGCTGAGTAGTATTCCATTGTTTGGACCCATCACAGTTTGTTTAACCACTCCCCAGCTGACGTACTGCTGGATTGTTTCCAGTTTAAGTGATTATACATTAAGCTGTTATAAACATTTCAGACAGGAGTTTATGTGTCTCAAAGTTTTCCTTTTCCCATGGGTAAATATACAGGAGTAGGTAAGTTGAGTCATATGATAAGTATCTGTTTAGCTTTATAAGAAACTGGTACATGATTTTCCACAGTAGCTGTATCATATGGCACTCTCACCAATAGTATATGGAAATTCTAGCTGCTTCACATTCTTTCCACCACTTTTTTTGGTCAGTTTTATTATTTTTTTAACTTGGCCATTCTCATAGGTGGGTAGTGGTATCTCATCACAGTTTTAATTTAATTACATCTCCCTATACCTAGTGATATCCTGATATTTTTCTGTGCATTCATTCATATCTTTATTGAATGTTTGTATGTGCCAGTCACAATACGGTGAGGTGGAGACTAATAAGACTTATCCCCTGCCCTCTGGGAGCTACTGTACAATCAAAGAGGCAGATTTGTTAACAGACACAAGTATAAGAGTACAACCCGTACTAGAACAGGTTATGAAGACGTGTGGTGGGAGTGCAGAAGATGTGGAGGTCTTTCTTTCAAGAGCCCCAGCCAAATTTCTTGTCTGATTTGGGTTCATGAACAAAGATCAAATTCTTAAATTTCTAACATCTAAGTTAGCAGTACAATCACAAATCAGTACTTAATAAGTAGATGAGACCAGCCAGGACTGATTGTGCCTCACCAGATCCCCAACTCTTTTTTAGCTGTTTTACAAATAGATGACTTGAAGAGAGGGTGGAGAGCCCTAGAGTGATAGGAGGGAGTCCCAACTTACTCCCCTTTAAGAACATGCTGGGGGTGGGGAGGAGGGGAGGTGGCTTATAATGGATGATATCTTGTGGCCTCAATGAAGGACAGACACAGTGAGGATCTTGAGAAATGACCTGCCATATTTTTTTTTTAATGAAAATACCATTACCTGGATTAAAAATGAATAAAAGTTTGAAGGGGTGAAACTGATCACTGTAATTACTCAGCTATGAATTCTTGGGAACCCTCCCCAGCTCCATTTCAAGATGGCTTAAATTTGAATTTGGGAGTGATACAATACCTAAACCACAAGCATCAGGAAGTGGGGAGAAATCAACATGGAGTGAAGAATCAAAAGGTGAAATCAAGCCACACGTAACAGGGAAAGTGGTTGTTGCTTTAGGACATTCATCTGAACTTAGAAGAATAAATTCTCTTAAATGAGTCCTTTATGTTAGCACCACACCATTTTTTAACTTGAAAATAAAATAAAGATCCTTGTGTGGATGGCGATTCTTATTGTTCTTTGGACTTTGTTACAAATACCCATTAAAATGTCATGTTGAGGGGTTTATCTACGTATAATATAAATTCCAGGCAAGAAAGGACCTCAGTTAGGGTGTTCTGGAGAGCAGTCACTGCACAGCACTAATCAGTGTGGAAGAGTGTTGTGTGTCTTGCATAATAATCAAGGCCATTTACCAACCTCAAGCTGTTGTGCACTGTGACTGCAGATAGCAGCTGTCTCCCAGGTGCCTGACTGTCTGAACTCTTTTAAGGTGCCAAGGCAGAAGAACGTGATGCATGCAGGAGAATGCTGGCTTTTATCTTCTTGTCTGAGCTGGTGAATTAGCACCTGCTTTACTGACCTATATGTATTTGGTTGCCAGTTACATGATACAGTGATGCCTTGGAATTTGAACTTAATCCATCCCAGAACCCCATTTGAGTTCCAAAACATTCGAGTTCCAAGATGAGTGGGCATTCATATAAAGCTACTGGCTGTACAGTGGATATGTCCCACGTGAACAACGTGTTGGCTTTGGGATTCCAAACCAGTGTTCAGATTCTGAGGCAAAATTTGCTTGATTTTTTTGTTCAGATTCCAAGTTGTTCAAGTTTTGGGGTGTTCAGATTCCAAGGTATCACTGTATTATTAATGGGCAAGAAGGCAGGCTTTAGGTGTGAGACCCAGATCCAGTGTTCTAAAACACAAACATGATCCCAATTAATTAATGTTAGTAAAAATGCATATTATCTGTGAGATCAGTTCTCAGTAAGAAATAAATCACCTGTACTTTTTGGTGGTTTTGACTCATATGGCACATAGCCAACTAAAATTCTCTTTGGAAAGTGAGTCAAAAACTATTTTTGAAGTGGCTAACAAGTTTAGAAAGGGAACCATGATCCAATGAATTTCTGATTTTATTCCTACAGAAATAAAATTTTACCCCTTCAACATGTCACTGGTTTAAAATACAAATACTATCAAATCAGCACAAAACATTAATCCTTGTCTACAAACTTGGGTTGTCAGGAGTCTAGTATCATCTGACCATAAGACTTAACCAGAAGCAGCTGAATAGTCCCTGTTGCTATATCAACAGAGATGTTCACCTCCTTCTCATTTGTTTAAAAAAAAAAAAATGTGTGTGTGTGTTTTGGGGGCGGGATGGGTGGGGGGGAATACTATGGTCCAGCCATGCAATAGAACACCATACAACTATTAGCAAAGAATGAGGTAGTTCTCTCTGAACTGATATGGAAACTGTTGGAGTTACATTGCCCAGTGGAAAAAAAAGGCTTTTTTCAGAACTACACTAAAGCTGTTAATTCTGATAGTGACAAATCTAAACATCGATACTACAGTGTTTATGAGCATTTATGGATAGCAATTGAGAAAGTGTCAGAGATTACTCGGGTGTTTCTGGGTGAAAAAGAGAACAGTTTTCTCAGACGTTTAACCTTTAAATCTGTAACTCCAGTCACATTCTGATGTTGGGTTCTTGGGGCAGAGGCCAATTGCATCTTAAGCCACAATTGTGTAAGCACTATTGCCAACAGTGATACACAAAGCAATAGAAAAGAAATTGGCAGAGATCTGCCTGCAGCTCATAATCATGCCTTTAGGAGTTGAGAGTCAATTCAACTGGAATTATACATCCTAGGGAGAGGGTCCCAGGGTTACATTCCACCTAGATGTAGTTGTCATCTGTCTCTAAGAGTAGGCCCAAGCAACAAGCTGGCCTTTCCTTTCAGCATCTCTATTTCTGTTTGTTTCTGAGCTCTGGTCCTACCACTTAGAATTCAGAATGAGTAGTCAACAGCAGAAGACATTATGTCTCTGGTTCCTGAGTCTGATTTGTGACCCTAACCGGGCTTTTGAAAAAGCAAATTTCTGGGTGACTTTTGAACCTCACAAATTCATGGCTTTATTTTTCAGTGTAGTTTTCTTTTTTCTGGAATAGCTTCTGCAAGTACTCTAAATGTGAAAAGAGCAAATGAGAGAACCTTTCTAGAGAGAATTCCTGGCGCAAGCATGCAAAATTCATTCAAGCCTGGCACTTCCCAAACTTTACTGAGAGAGATGAGTTTAAGGGTTTGAAAAACCTGATAGCATAGTGTGTGTGTGTGAGTGTGTGTGTGTGTGTGTGTGTGTATTAAACAAAGCTCTTTTGGAATTTTCTTTCATAGACAATAATGTGGTATTAGCATTATGATAATGTAGGTCAATCAAAATTTTATCAAAGATTTTTATACAAACATATATTATAATGACCTATAGGATAGTCAAATTTTGACCATGAAGCTTATGTCATAAATATATGTAAAGGCAGGTATTATTCTATAAATGTTCATTGTATATATTCATATTTATTATCTTATAGCATATAGGGGCAGGCATTAACTTTCCTTCACTATTTTACTAACAAATATTTTTCAGTGTAATTTTTTTTTTCTGGAATAGCATATGTGGGGGCTGCAAATGTGAAAAGAACAAATAAAAGGACCTTTCCAGAAAGAATTCCTGGTGCAAGCATATAAAATTCATTCAAGCATTCTCACGTAAGTGCATAAAGGTTGGCAAAGGATGTATAGCAATATAATGATACTTATTCTATATACTATCAACTCAGTCAATCTGCTTTCAAAGTAGCTTTCCTGAAAATCTTTTTTTTCCTAAACAGTGCTCCATACAATTTCACAGTCCCTATTCTGTTCCAGATCAAGATTTCTTTTTGTTCTCTGCACATGGTCTCATGATCAAGATCTTGCTCATGATCAACAAAAGCTCTCTGTCCAGCCCCAGATTTTAATGATATGGTAGCAAAACACTAATGGAATCCATGTTTAGGTGAAAGAGTTTTTCCCAGGGTGAGGGGGCTGTGATATTTCCAGTGTTATGACAACAGAGGTCAGCCCCAGTGTCCATTGTTGCTGATGCCAAAGGTCGTGCTCATTCCTCTCGGCTAACTGTTGACCTCTCTACCTGCTCCTTTTTTTTAGGTCCCATTTCTTGCCTTGTAACCTCTGATCCAGAACAAATCATTTAACACTTGACAAGTGAAACAGCTGCTTAGCTCATGATTCAGCCCCTAAATGACCTTTGGAGTTTGATCATTAATGTCAAAGAAATTCCATTTTAGCTGGCTGGGAAATACGTGCAATCACAATGACTGGGAGCTCTGGTTTCTGGGCCTTGGGCCTCAAGGAAGAAACATCACACCCTCCTTCCAAGTACAGTGGATGGAAATACGACCCTAAAGAGGTCTTCTCTGTTAGCTTCTTAGCCTGATATTGCGCCCTTGTATCCAATTTAACCCACCAACAGAATGGCCTTCAGATCATCTCATGTTCCCAAGGTTTACTGTCATCAGATGCTTCCCGAAAGGCCCCCACCCCAATGAAGGCACCCAGTTTTCCTCACAGCCTTCCAGACCAGAAATGAGGGAGTCAGCCTCTGTGGTTCTCCTTCCCTCTGTCCAGTTGATCATGGAGAAATGCAATTCTATTTCATGTATTTCTCACAAACCTGTTTCTTTCTCTCCATCCCTGCTCTAGTTGGGGCCCTTGCCATCCCTGGTGTGGGTCACCCTAATAGGGCTCATCTGCAGCTGGCACAGACTTCTATGGCTGTGAGGTACACATGCCATTGTTACTGCCCTGAGCCCTTGAGCCTCGATCTGTCCAGAGTCCAGCAAGGGAACGGGGAGCACCTGGTCCAGCAGGGGCCTGGGGGACCAGGCCCCAGCGCTTTGACCTTCCTCTTTTCTGATTGGCCCTCACCCTGTGGTTAAATAATTGTAATGCCACTTCTCTTTAGTAGAGCTCCCAGCTTCCAATCTGCCTCATCTAGTCTATCATCCATACACTTTAAAGAAATCTTTTGGAGATAAAAATCAGATCACATCACTCAATAGCTTAAAGCTTTTCATGGGTTCCCCATTGGCCCTTCAGGATAGAGTCCAGATTCTTTTTTTTTTTTTTCCCCTTTCTTTATCGTTAAATTTATCAGAGTTACATTGGTTAGTAAAAATTATATAGGTTTCAAGTCTACAATTCTTTCACTCACCATATTTAGTTCCCCTTCCCTCTTCTTCCACCTCCTCCCTGCTTTTCCTCTGGTAACCACTAAACTATCATGATGCTAAGCAAAATAAGCCAGGCAGAAAAAGCCAAGAGCCATGTGACTTTACTCATATGTGGAATATAAAACTGAAAGCAACAAAGAAAGAAAATGTCATGGACACAGTCAAGAGTCCAGATTCTTTAGTGTGGCCACAAGGCGCTCCAAGACGTGACTCCTGCCTCTCTCTCCAGCCTCACTCCTCACAAATCCCTCCCTCCACTCTTTGCTACCCTCACAGTTTTGCATCTTTACCACTCCCCACCCTTGTCAACTCGTAAATTCAGTCTTCTATTAACCAAGTAGAGAGGAACATCCTCTGTAAATTCCTCCCAACACATTAAAGGTATTCACTTCCCCCACTGAGTTATCTCAGTATCCTGTGAATCCCCACAGCCCTGAGCACTGTGCCTGACATAGAGAAAAGCCACATCAGAGAGTGATTATTTAGCTGCAAGTCTATTACTTGAGGGCAGGGGTCATGTCTTATTCATCTTCAGTTAAAAAAAAAAAAGAAAAAGACAAAGAGTAGTCCTTCAACAAATGCTTCTTTAATTAATTAATAAAGAACCCATTCTTGGAGTCATTTAAAATCAAAGAGTTTGCCTAATACATGTAAAAGTGATTTGTTGAAAACATATCTATTATATTTCCTAATTTCTAAATATATGAGCCACAATATATGAATATATGAAGTTGTTCTTTCATTGCTGTTTTTTTCTTTTCTTTTCTTTTATAAATGATGTTTAGCTTAATTTCCTTGTGAAAAAAACACATTCTAGGTAGTTTTTGAAATATGTTAGAACTTATTTTATAGCACAATATGTGGTCCATTTTTTGCTACCTTATTGAGGTATGATTGAGAAATAAAAATTGTATTTATTTAAGGTATACAATGTGATGGTTTGATATATATAGACCTTGTGAAATGGTTACCACAATCAAGTTAATTCATACATATATTCCCTCATTTTATTTTTGTAATGTGGAGGAAACACTAAAGTTGTACTCTCTTAGAAAATTTCAAGTACACAGTACAGAATTATCAACGATAGTCACCATGACACATATAGAACTATTCTCACTCTAACTCCCCAGGACTTAATCATCTTATAACTGAAAGTTTATACCCTTTGACCAATATTTCTCCATTTTCCCCAGATTCAAATGTTATAGTTTGCCAGTTGCCAGAAAGTAAAAGGGGGCTTTTCTCTAGCAATGAATGTATTTTCTCATGAACAAACTTATGCTTCCATTTTGGAAAAACAAAACTCTCAAGAGTTAATAAGCTGATAGATATTCTTACAATACATCTTGAAAGCATGTTTCATTTCAGATTGTCAGAAGATAAAATGTAGGAGCCCAAATCAGTTCAATTGCTGGCTGAGACCTAATTCTCTTTTGCCCACCCCTGATTTATGACCCACAGGAGACATACAAATGCTATTTCTCCTCACACACCCTCCTTCTCCTTTGTTTCAAAATGTCAGGCATCTACCCAGAGTTAAATTTCACCTTTGCTCTCTGCAAAGGCTGACTGCTTGGGTCATTAATCTTGGCCCAGAAAGAAGTTCCTCGCTGCTACCGACTGTGGAAATGATGGGTCCCGGTGCATCCCAGGGAATGACTGTCTAGGGCGGTGGCGCCAGAAAAATCAAACCCAGAGCGACTGAGTCTGGACGGAGGCAGCAGTTTTTCATTCCATATCACCTTCTTTGGCTGCTCTGTAGGAGAAATGGTCTAACAACTCAGGGAGGCCACAGTGACTGAGCACTGGGGTGAAAGCACATTGTGGCTCCAGCAGAGACGGCAGTAAAACCAGCTTTGGATGGAATGCTAACTCCCAGCACTTACAGATTGTTCACATATGGCGTCCCTTCTCCGTAGGACAGCGTACCCACTCTGAATACAGTTTCGGTAAAGAATAGGAAGCTTTGAATACCAACTGCAAGCTCCAGAAAGTACATAGATGGAGTTGATTCAAGGCCTGCAGCAGATTCCCAGAATAAGCAGAGCACACCCACCATGTGCCAGGCACCGTACCACACACATCATCCAGCTTAATACATTAACAGTTCTGCTGCCGAGCTCCTCCACTTCCCCACCCCAGGTGACTAGATAAAATACAGGCCACCAGTTAAACTTGATAAAAATAAAATTTTTTTAGTATAAACAGTATTTGGGACATATTTATACTGCAAAGTGTATTTGTTGTTTATCTGAAATTCACATTTAATGAAGCACCCTGTGTTTTTATTTGCTAAATCTGGTAACCATATCCCAGGAGACATTTGGCAATGTCTGGAGACACTTTTGATTGTCATGAGCTTAGGAGAGGAGGGTTACTACTGGCATCTAGTGGGCAGCGACCAGAGATGCTGCTAAATATATTACAATACACAGGACAACTCCTCCACCCTCAAGGAGACAGCCCAAACTGTCAATAGCGCCCAGGATGAGATTCTACTGTAAACTAGTCACTGCGCCTATGTTACAGCTACTCAAAGTTAATAGAGTGATACTTTGAAGCTTGTTTTCAAAGAGAGGTTTGGAAACAGACTGTTAGAGGCTTCAGATTTTATTCCTGCATGAATGTATTTTTTTAATGTTAGTTTTCATTAAGTTATAATCTCCTTTGATTGTTTTGCTATGAAATCGATCTATAGGCGTTGCCACTTTTCTCCTATTTACTTGTAAAGATTTATTTTTATTGCTTTTTTGACAGAGAGAGAGAGACAGAGAGAGGGGGAGGGCCCAGAGCAGTTTCCATAGTTGTACATCATCAATTTTCTACATAGTTTCATTCTACAGGTGGGGGTGGGGCTGTGCAGGGCAGGAACCAGGTCGGGGGCCTCCCATATGGGCCCTGGCAAGAATTAAACTGGGGGTACACCCCAGTTCAGCATATAGGTCTGCATGGGCCAGGGCTGGGATTTGATCCTCAGACCCCAGGGTTGTAAAATGAGAGCTTAACCCACTGAGCCATCCTGGCTTCCCCGCTACTTACTTTTAAATGCACCCTGAAAAACAAGTAAAGGTGGCACACAATAAGAAGAGCAAAGAAATATTTTTTCTTCAGGGGTTTTGATAGAGTGTAGCATTTTCCATCAAATGCTTTTTAACAACAACCACAACTTGTAAATGGTTATTACCACAGAAACGGCAATCATGATATATTTTTTAAAGCATTTGTATTCTTGTTTCATGGAGGAGGTTTACTCTTAAAAGTCCCTGCTAATCTTCAGCAATGGGGAAGCAGCGTCCTTAGTGAAAGCACCTGGCTTCAAACACATGGTCCTGCAAGGTCACTCCAATAAAGCTGCAGCTGGTCACAGGGAGGGAAGAGCCCACACTGGGTTCCAGGAGACCTTCACTTAGAACTCTGGGAAGCATTCATTCTCTTGGGGTCCTTCTCAGCTCTTGCCTTTTGGAGTCCACCTCTGTTCCCATCCATCATTGTACCAGGTGTTAACATGACCATAAAGGTTCATTTCCTTCGCTCAGCGCTCATACCCACCATTCATAACAACTCACCTCTTCTTCCTTCCTGTGTGATCACTTCTCAGCACCCTCTGTTGTTAATTATCCAGTTTCTTGGAGGATGGCTCAATAAAACCATCAACAGTAAAATGCTTTACTGCAGCCTCCAGAGTTCTGTACTTCTACCTTTTCCAGAATTTGCCCATTACTTATCCCCCTCTGTCTACCTGCTGAATAGAGCTGTCTAAAGTACCAGGCCTTTTGCAACCTGGACCCCACTTGCTGCCCCACAACATCTCCAACCATGCACTTACCATTCCACCTCAGCGATGCTCTCCACTGCACTTCCATGTGCCATGGAATCACAAGGGGACAGTGTTAAAAATACACATTACCAGTGTCTGTTACTAGAAAGGTCCCATTTACAAAGAATGGGGCAGGGCCCAGGAATCTGCATCTCAAACAAGCACCCAAGGTGGTTCGCATGCATGTATGCCATGTCACCACAGTGAGAAACATAGCTTCCCGCCTCACCCTATTACTTCCTCTTGTGCAGGCTCTCTTCTCCTCACCCCTATTATTTGCTTGGAAAATTCCTATTAACACTTCAGGACCCACATCAAACGTCATTTCTCTAGAGCAGGGGTCTCCAAACTACGGCCCGCGGGCCGGATCCCTCTCATCTGGCCCATGGAGACCTTTTTATCTGAATAAAATAATATTAAATAGATAATTTAAAACAACATCTATGTTTTGATTCTTTTTTATTTGGATCTTGAGTGTGTAGTCGGCCCCCAAACTGCTGTTTGATACTTAATGCGGCTGAAAAGTTTGGAGACCCCTGCCTAGAGCAAACCTTTCTAACCTGCAGCCTGCAGGCCTCATGCAGCCCAGAACAGCTTTGATCATGGCCCAACACAAAT
Source organism: Craseonycteris thonglongyai (assembly GCA_004027555.1). Lineage (NCBI taxonomy): Eukaryota > Metazoa > Chordata > Mammalia > Chiroptera > Craseonycteridae > Craseonycteris > Craseonycteris thonglongyai. The sequence goes on from PVKE010004021.1 coordinate 53,248, forward strand.
TCGTAAACTTTCTTAAACCATTATGCAATATTTTTGAGTTTTTTGTTTTGTTTTGTTTTTTTTAGCTCATCAGCTATCGTTAGTGTTAGTGTATTTTACGTGTGACTCAAGATAATTCTTCTTCCAGTGTGGCCCAGGGAAGCCAAAAGGTTGGGCCTCTGCTCTAGACCTTCCCTTGATTGTAACAGGCCTGCCCAGAAACAATAGTTCTGTCTTCAGTATTCCTATAATGATTTATGTGTTTTCTAGTCTTTCAGTATTTATTATACATTTGGCATAATTGTATATAATTTGTACTCCACTAAATTCCAGAGGCTGAAAACTTAATCTCTTGAATCATCTTAAGTAGAATGGAATAAATGAAAGAGTACTTTAAATTTTGTTATAACCTCCAGGCCACAAGTGTTGCAAGGTACAGGCCACCAGGTAATTAAAAATAGTCATTTTGTATTTGGACTTCATATATATATGTATGAATTGTAAACTAAAACACTGTAAAGTTTGGATTTGATAACCATGATTTCTCTGGCTATACCAGTTTTGTTCTGTTTTAAATCAGGTTCTAATAACCACATCAATACTCATCCCCACCTGTTATTGAGAGCTATCCAGCCCCTCGGCTACAATTTCTGGGGATGTCCAGGGACAATGTTGTATGTACACACATTTATGGTTTGTAAGTCCTCTTACAATCACCTTGTGGCGTCTTTTATGTTTCTCTTTTGGGAATCTACTGTCGAATATAATATATAGGCCTTCAATATTCAACAAATCCCTAAGAGGCCCTGCTGGCTGGTACCACCTCCCAGCTTTGACACATCTCTGAAAAGAGTGGGCAGTTCTGACTCTGAATCAGGTCACTTGAATTTGAACCCTCATTCTGCTGGTTACTAGCTGTGTGGCCTGGGGCAAGCTACTTAACTGCTTTAAAAAGAAACTATTTCTATGGGTTTTCATTGCGGGAAAAGATACACAACATAAAATCCACCATTATAACCTTTTAAATTGTATAATTCAGTGGCATTAAGTACATTCACATTGTCTGGTAACCATCACCACCATCTACCTCCAGAACTCTTTTCATTTTGCAAAACTGAAGCTCTATGCTCATTAACTGCCCATTTCCCCTCCCTTCCAGCCCCTGGCATCTGATTCTACCTTCTCTTTCTATGAATTTAACTACACTGGGTACCTCATCTAAGTGGAATCATACAGTATTTGTCCTTTTGTATCTGGCTTATTAGCTTAATGTGCTCAAGATTCATCCTTGTTGTATTATAGGTCAGAATTTCATCCCTTTTTAAGGCTTAGCAATATTCCACTGTGTGTATATATACCACATTTATTTATCCATTCAGCCATTCGTAGACACTTGGGTTGTTTCTACCTTTTGGGTATTGTTAATGTTATTATGAACCCTCATGTACAGATTTCTCTTCACATCCCTACTTTCTATACTTTGGGGGTACATACCTAGAAGTGGAATTGCTGGATCATATGATAATTACGTTAATTTTTTTCAGGAGGTTCAACACTGACTTAACTTTTTGATTCAGTTTCCTTGTCTGCATAATGGGACTGCTGTCAGGATTCACCTGAAAGGATTGTAACCAGTGCTGTGCAGTGCTGAGGGCACTTCTGCTATGCCAGACTCTGGGCCTGCTGACGGTACTGAGGCCTGGCCCCCAAGGCTCCCCCGCCCAGCATCAGGACTCCCTTCCTCCTAGTTTGAGCTCCATTAAGTTCCTGGGCGCATCTTTTGGTTCGCTGGCAGTTCCCTCTCACTAGTGTTCATACTAAAAAAAGGATGAGCGAAATCTGAGGGAACGGAACCTCTACTATCTCCATGATTCCTCTCTTCTTTGGGCCACCGGGCCAGTTTTGTCTCTTTTTCCCTAGTATCCTCTATCCCAGGGGGCCCCTCCTGTCCTAAGCAGTCAGTGTCTTTATGGGCCAAGGCTGACCAGCTTTTCGGATACGCTCAGATAACACACACTTGAACTGTAGAGAATATTTATCTCTAGCTACAGCAATACTGTGAGATTAATAAATAACATTATATATTAATAAGATTAATAAATAAGTAGGGAAAGCAAGGAATTTCTTTGTTTAACTCAGTGGCTCTCACATTTTGGTCCACATAGAACACTTGTGAAAGTTTCTAAACTGCAGATGTCTGGATGTAGATGCTCTGTGATGTCTGACAACAGGAATGAATAAACAAAATGGAGAGACGCTTTGATATAACGCTAGATTAAGGAAAATATATATATATTTTTTTATCTTTTCACATTTATAGAGAGAAATTATCTTTTTGTCTTCAGTGCATAGTTATTTCTATTTTACTTTTGACAGATAGAGAGAGAGACAGAGACAGAGACAGCTAGAGAACCGAACTGTGGGAACTCCCCAGTTCAGCATGTGGGTCCTGCCTGGGCTGGAGCCGGGATTCGATCCTCGGTCCTCATGGCCTCAAAGCGAGCGCTCAACCCGCTGAGCCGTCCCGGCTTTCCCCAGGAAAATATTTTTAAAAAATGTTTCTAGAAGTCTAGAAGTCATTTTCATTTGGTAGGAGGCAGGTAGAAGAAGTTCAGGTACAATTTTAGAGACTTTTGAGATGGATAGCAAGGAGGAACTTGTTGATTAAATCTGTTTTATAAGGCCCTTTGCCTCCTGAGAGCAACATGAAGATGTGAACTGGGCAGTGTGTGTTAGTTTTATGAAGGTCTTGGAGACATACATATAATAACATTTTAAATCGGTAGATGGTTTAAAAAAAGATTGGGGAGTGGGCGGAATTCTGGCCAGGAAAGGAAATTTCCATGGAAACTGCTCTCCTTCAATCAGAGTCCAGTTTGCACGAAGTCAAATCAACCTGAGTTAAAAAAAAATGCTTCATGAGCCCTCCTCCCACACACTGAATTTCCAGAAGTGACAGAGGTAGGGAAAGCTTCTGGCAGAATATTAGGACAACGAATCACAAAGCAAAATGCATCACTCTCATCTATTCTAGAGCGGTTTAACAGTGAACTGTGATTAACCCTAACTAACGCTAGGGGGCACTCTGGCTCTATTAGATACACAAAGTTGAGGTACTTTTAAAAGCCTCTTCCCTGCTGACTTTTCCTTGCAAGTCTGAGGGGGAGCGTGAAGCAATTCAGAGCGGTGCCTGTCCTTCTGAGTTCTCCCTCACTCGAATTCTAAGTCAACCGCTGCGCCTTGACTTAACCTTTCAAGGCACCCAGCTGGGGACATAAATACGAAGATTGGAAAGGCCCTGCCCTGCCCTGTGGTTCTGAGGGCCAGAGACTCAGCCAGGCATAGCCAAAGCACAAAGCAGCCTCCTTGAGGGTCAGAATACAAGACCAAGCCCCTGGCAGCAAGGGCTGAAGACCAGAATTGTTTAAAGTGGAAATCCTTGCCCGCCGTTTCATAGAAACACCCGAGTACATAGTCTGCAGCCCCATCCCTTTGTCAGGTTTTGTGTTTTTTAAGAGATCAGGAAAAACAACCTGACTGTATTTCATTCCTGTACCAAGTTCTAAAGAGAATCTGAGTACTCTTTTCTCCTGGAAGGTCTGAGATGGGAGCCAGGGTGAAGGAAGAGCAGGAAGACTAGATGATTCTGGGCATTTGGTGGGAGGTGGCTTCAGAGATGAGAGGCTGAAGGGAAACCGTCCCTCCTCTAGTGACCTAGCCGCTCAGCAGAAACTGAGGGATGAGCTGGAGGGTGGCCGGTGCTTTCATGGTGTGAGGTGTTTGGTTTTAGTGCTGCAGGTGAGAGTTACTTGAAACCAGCCCACAGGCTGGGATTTGGGTGGGCAAAGACTAATAGAGCCGAGGAATGCCTAACTACGTGGACACAGACCCACGCTGGAGCACTGGGCCCAAGGGTTACTCTGGGGTCATAGTGAAGAAAGTAAGTGTGAAACTGTAAGGACGCGTAGAAGAAAAGGACTCTAACACCAGGGGTGGAAAAAAGGGACAGCACGCACACGCTGGAGCAGAGGAGGATGTGGCCAGTGAGTGGGAGAAACGGGTAACATGGGAAGGAGGTCTAGGCCCCACTGGCCTGGTATCATTATGACCAGAGTACAGCAAACTACGTTCAGGAATCCTTGTCTGGGATAACAGATGAAACAGAAAAGACTGAAGTAGACATGTATATTTAGTGGTACAGCATGTGGATCGAATACTTTCTGGCAAGATAAAAGCTTTCTTTTATATCTGGAAAAAAAAAAAAATCTCTGGTCACCTTGACTTATTAGAAATCAGTGGAGAGAGCCAAGAACTTAATAATGGTCTTAAATGATATTATGAGAGGTTATTAGTATTATAGTGAACAGCTGCTTTTCCTCTTCCCATAGGATAGGAAAAGCTTGAAATCTTGGGTTAGCAGAGAATTTGCTGACAGTGAGTACTAAAAATTGTAGACAAACTAAAAGCCATTGGGGGGTGCTTATAAAAGCAAATAAAATCAACCCTGAGAGTCTCGGTTGTCCAGTATGACCTGGAAAGCGGTGGACTTGATTTACGTTACTTGCCTGGATCCTTTTGATCAATTTCTTTCACCCGCAAATAGCTGTTTCGTTACTGTTGTTTCCCAGTTATAAAAGCAATACATATTTATGTAGCAAACCCAAGCAATATAGAATATAATCTAAAAGGAAGCAAATCACCAAAGTTTCATTACCCAGAGATAAACATAATTAACACTTTTCATTTAGTACAGTTATTAGTTTTAAGCCATGAAAAGATTTAGTTAAAAGTCTTAGGGAAAGTAGGAGCTTCATTCATTAAGATTTTTGATATATGGGGAAAGCCGGGACGGCTCAGCGGGTTGAGCGCTTGCTTTGAGGCCCCGAGGACCGAGGATCGAATCCCGGCTCCGGCCCAGGCAGGACCCACATGCTGAACTGGGGAGTTCCCACAGTTCGGTTCTCTAACTGTCTCTGTCTCTGTCTCTCTCTCTATCTGTCAAAAGTAAAATAGAAATAAATATGCACTGAAGATAAAATAATTACTCTCTATAAATATAAAAAGATATAAAAAAAAGATTTTTGATATATGAATTTTGGTTCACAGTACATTGAGGGCAATCTGTGCATTCACATGAAATATTCAGGCATACAAGGCCTGACAATTAAGTTTGTGAACTCATCCTAGAAACAGTGCTATATACCTCATTGCTGAATATCACTATGGTCACCTTTGAAGTATTCCCCTTGGGAAACTATACACCAATGCCAGTGCCTGGGCCACCCTTCAAAGCAGTTTTAGAACTCTTTCTGGAACAGCCATCAGAGCTGTCATTGTATTACTCTTGATGTCCCTTGATTTCCTTTATCTTCAGGTAAAGAAAAAAGTCATTGGGGGCCAGATCAGATGAGTAGGGATAGTTTACAAAAACAGTTACTTGTTTACTGGCTAAACAATCCTTCACAGACAGTGACATGTAAGCTGATGCATTGTCGTGATGCAAGAGCCATGAGTTATTGGTGAAAAGTTCAGTCATTTTTCACTTACTTTCTTTTTCAGCCTTTTTAGCACTTCCAAATAGTCCATTTGGTGGACTATTTGCCCAGTTGGTACAAATTCATAACGAACAATCCCTCTGATATCAAAAAAAGGTTTGTAACATCATTTTAACTCTTGATTTGATTTGGACTGACAGAACCTTATTGGTCATGGAGAATTGGCTGACTTCCATTGTGCATTTGGACAATTTGTTTTAGGGTCATACTGGTGCAACCATATTCCATCACCAGTGATAACATGCCCCTAAACATTTTCTTGCCTCTCCAAGAGGTCTAGGGCAAACTTTGATTCTCCTTTGCTTTTGATCATCGGGGAGCTCCTTAGGGATAATTTTTGCATACACCTTTCTCATGCCAAAATTTTCAGTGAAGATTTTCCTAATTGTTACTCTATTAATGTTTACTTGGTCTGTTATGCTTCTCACAGTCAGCTGACAATTTTGATGCACAATTTGATGTATTTTTACAATGTTTTTGTCAGTTCTGCTCGTTACTGGCCTCCCTGACCTCTCTTCATCAGTGATACTTTCTCTCCCCTCAGAAAAATGTTTAATCCATTTGTACACTGATGTTGTCTTCATGGCATTATCCCCATAAACTTTGACTAACATGTCCCTGATTTCACTTCTACTCTTGCAAAGTTTAATAAGAAATATAATGTTTATTTGCTGCTCTAACTCAAGCTCTGACATTCTCATGATGGTACACAAAAACATGCAACAATAATGAACGCCACAGAGCAAGATATCACCACATGTCAACATGAACACAGCTATGAGACACTGATATACCAAGGTTATGAAACCTTACTGAGTTTTGTTTGTACAGTGCTGCCAGTGTAAGTGCACGGGGGCAAGTTCACAAGCTTAATTGTCAGACCTGTACATGCATCAGATATTACCATATATACCTGGAAATTTGATGGAAAACATGGGGCTGAAAAAGTGAGATCAAGAGAGAGGGACATATTATAAAGCTAAATGTGGAAGCTAAAGTAATGCTTGTGTTATGTCTCATTCTTGTTGGGCTTCTCAAAACTTTCTTCCATCAACATTCTTGAGGCACAGAAGAGGAGCAATGTGCGAATGCTGTTATTCTGCCACCTGGCTGCTAAATGTGTAGCATTTTAACCTCTTGACAAGTCTGATGAGCAAAGCAGTTCAGATTTAAAAAACAAAAAATCAATGAGAATATTCTGCAGTAGTTTTTTATCATAAGAAAAGAAGAAAGTTCTTTTTCTTCTTCTAGTACATGGAAGTAATTATTTCTAAATTAAGCCATGACTATGGGTAAAGCTTAAAGATTTCAACTTGGTGATTAAGGATTCTGAGACTAAAGACTGCCACACCCCTCACCTCTATCCCACCAAACCTCCCTGCCACATACACATTTCAGACACCATTTGCAAGCCAAGGTTGTCACCAGTGTCTCTGACAGACTGGTTATAGATCAGAGGGTCCAGGGAATCACTCCTTGGGTTCAAACAATTTGCTAGAGAACTCAGAGAAACATTACACTTACTAGATAACCAGTTTACTATAAAGGATGTAACTCAGGAGCAGCTAGATTGAAGAGATGCATAGGTCAAGAGAAAAGGGCTTGAAGCTTCTATACTGTCTCCCAGAGCATCACTAGGGCACCACTTTCCCTAAATCTCCATATGTTCACCAGCCTTGGAGCGCTCTGAACCCATCCTTTGGGTTTCAATGGAGGCTTCATTACCTAGTCATGATTGATTAAATCATTGGCCATTAAACTTCATCTCCAGCCCCTTTCTCCTCTCCCAGAAGTCTGGGAAAGGAGGGTTGGGATTGAAAGTTCAAATCACAACATTGGCTCCATTCACAACCCATCCTTAGGTGCTTTCAAAGTCATTTTATTAATATGACAAGACACCGTTATCACTCATTGCTTAGGAAATTCCAAGGGTTTTAGGAGTTATGTGCCAGAAATCGGATAGAAGACCAAATATAAATATTTCATATTATAAATCACAATATCATAGTATAATCATTAAGAAACATTCAATTTATAAAGATGAAATTCTCATGGTAAGAATGGTTAAGTTTGGGGTGGGTGGGAAGAAATGCAGAGAGGAAAAGTAACAGGACAGAGACATTCAACTGTATGAGGATGTCTGCAGCTTATTCTGTATCCAGGAATCAAAGATGAATGTAGATTGCAACTATATGCTCATCTAATACCAAAGAATTAAAAAAAAACATTCTCTTCCCACATTTCAAAATTGGTGTTTACATTTACATATCGCTAAGGGCAAAGCTTTGGGCATGCTATAAATAATAAAATGAAGCCAATGGAATCTAAATACCACAGCATTTTGAAACTGTCATCAGCTACCGGTACTTAATAGCCACTTGGATAAGTTCCTGATTAAAAGAAAAATTTACATGATCCCCTTTTCTCCTTGAACCTAAAATTCCATTCCTCTTTCCCCCAAAGAATTTTAAGCAAATGTAAGTATATTTTTACGAGTGAATCATGCATTTGAGATTTTATTGATCAATATGATCAAAATATTATATTTCTCTGCAACAAACACACATTCTAAATGTAAAATGTAAAACAATATCCTGTGACCACAAGCTTTCTAAGTAATAAAAACCATTTATTGAGCTATTATTATAATTGTTACACAATTAATCAATATAACAAAATGTATTATATAGTTTGTAAGTTTGTGAGAATTTTTTTTATTGTTAAATTTATTGGTGTTACATTGGTCGGCAATATAGTTTCCAGGTGTATGACTCTAATTGAACTACAAAATAAAGTTTTATTGGAAGTGTATCTTTTAATAACACAAAATGGAGGTCTTTTTTCCCCCAATTGGTTCATGTATCATGGGTGAATATTACTTATTGCTAAAACTAGAAAGAGTTTATCGTTAATTCTTATTCACATAAATAAGTCAATGTGAATGGAGGAAGTTTTACTTATACCTTCATTATTCAATTCTATGAACTCTAAGTTCTCTTAGTTACCTATCCAACATTGGTAATGCTCTACCAGCTTACTTGATTAGATCCTTCTTCAAGTCTTTGTTGAAAGTAAAGAATTATAAAACACCTGACAGCAAAAGGATTTATTACTTGTTCATTACAGTCATTTATTTTCTCACCACCTATACCAGGGATGTCCAAACTTTTGGCATCCCTGAGCCACATTGGAAGAATTGTCTTGGGCCACACATAAAACACACTAACACTAATGATAGCTGATGAGCTAAAAAAAAAATCTCATAATGTTTTAAGAATGTTTATGAATTTGTGTTAAGTTGCATTCAAAGCTGTCCTGGACCACATGCAGCCAACAGGCCACAGGTTGGACAAGCTTGACTATACCAGCCTTTAGAATTGTCCCTTATTCAGAATCTAGAAGTTACCAACTGAGGACACTAGTGAACATTACAGCTTTCTTGCAAGTAGAAAGGTATGTTCTAAGGTAGCTCGTTTTAAGGAAAGATGACTTACATACAGCACTGTAGCTCCTTAAAATTGACTTTGTGAAACTATAGTCGCATGTGTCCTTCTTGGACAATGAGTTTGAATACCCTAGTTTGAAGATTCAAAGACTCTGGAGTTATCCTGGTAACAATTCCAATTCTACTCCCTCATTGACCTTAAGCAAGGCGTCTACTCTTTCTGAATCTCAGCTTTCTCCAATAATAATGTTTAATAATAATAATAGCAACAATAATAATAAGCTTATGGTTGTCTGGAGGCTTGAATGAGGTAATGGAAGAAAAAATGCTTTGTAAACTGTACAATTCTATGTGTATTAGGTACTGTTGTTTTCATCACTATTTTTCATACCAATGATCCAAGTATAACAATATGACCAGGAGTCATGTACACAAGTGATACCAATCCCTGGGATAAGAAAACCTCATTTATAAATTCAAAACATGGTCTGTCGAACCTCTAATGATGGAATAATGAATAGGTGTATGGCTAGTTCTAACACACTAGGCAGCATTGGTTCTCAAAGTGCTATCTCTGAGCTACCAGTGTGAGCATCACCTGGGAACTTGTTAGAGATGCACATTCTCTGGTTCCATCCAAACATAATGAATCAGAAACTCTGCGGAAAAGACCCAGCAACCACTATTTTAACAAGCCCTCCAGGTGGCTCTGTCACATGCCAAGTCTGGGAATGGTGCTGTCCAGGATGCTTTAAATGTGGGGACCCTACTGGATTTCCCAGAATAGCAGGGTCATAGAATATAGGAGGAAGCATTTAAAGTGAATTAATTCTTTATCAGCATGCCACCGAGTTCCCCAGAGGTGGGACATGCTCTTTCATTTTACAGGTGCTACATATGCTGCAATTGGTCTGCAATGGAGCTGGGTAAACGACAGGACCTCAGGCAAGGGGGCTCAGGGTCCACCTAGCAGTTTTCAGAGTGTAACTTAAGAGCTATTATGGTACTCAAGCTAATTAATGGCTGCCTCTCTTGTGGGCAAGAACAAGAAGTCCTTTTGGCTTTCTGTTTATAAAGAAACAGAATCAGAAGAAAGAAAAACAACCATTGAGATTTCAAAGAAGATTTAGCTGTGCCTATCTGGCTACAAAGAACCGGGTATTGCTCTTGGCCATGAAGGTTGCTGTTTCAGTGCTGTGGCAGGGTAGCCCGGCCATTCTTCATCAGCCTCCAGGCCCCTAACACTGATCCAGGAAGTCTGCTCTCAGAAAACCTAAGTGACATGCAGAATAGGCCTGCTCCAGGGGAGGAGGGATGGACCCCAATCCGTTATGGCTCATCTAGGAAAAATGTAGCTGTTTGTCCAGGTGGACATAGCTCCTTTCTTCCAATACAATCTATTTAATGCATCTAGAAAACAAGTGCCAAGGGGAGGTTCAGAAATACTGAATGCTAATGGGGTTTGAATGCTGTTTCCAAGGGATGATTATTTAGTACAAAGAAAACAAAGTAAAATTGCAGCGACAATACTAAACCACAGTGTACATCAAGAGGAGAAGCAAGCTTTCAGTCAGAGCATCTCTGATAGGTTGACTTTAATATAGTCTTTTTAAAATATAAAGAGTTTTTCATGAACAACATATGTAAGAGACAAAAATCAAGTTAAATAAAAGCACGCTAGGCATTTTATTTTTAAACTAGTTAGGTTTGGACTTTTCTTGATCATACTTGAAGGAAAGCACAAGCTGAAATAAACAGCCAAATAACAGAGTGGAGAGTGAGGCAAAGACTGGGCATCTGCTGGCATTTCTCTACCAAGGAGGTAACCTTTGAAACATGGGTACACAAAGAAGTCATCAACCATTTAATTTTCACACTTGATTTCTCCTTTTCAGAGGAAGTGACTTTGAAAGAGAACTGAAAGATGGCTCTCCAAACCAAAGGTTCAGAATAAAAGGTTCCAATTGCGTAGCAAATGCCACAGTAACCCACTGAGGGTTAACATTAAGCTGATACCATTAAGAAAAATCTCATTATGAGGATTGTGGCATGAAATTGAACTGCTGTCTGGGTGACTGAATTGAGACTCCAGAGATTTATATTCCTCATGGCTCTGCAGGGTCTTTGATCTGGCCAAGCTCAGAACTTCCGCTGACACCACACAGAAACACAGTCGTGGGGATGCCGGGATAGCTCAATGGTAGTCGTGGGGATGCCGGGATAGCTCAATGGTAGTCGTGGGGATGCCGGGATAGCTCAATGGTTGAGTGCTTGCCTCATAACCGCGATGTCTGGGGTTTGATTCCCAGCCCCAGCCTGTGCAAACCCCATATGCTGAATTGCGGCGCAACTGGTAACCATCGGGATGGCTTGGTGGCATAGGTCTTGTCTTCCATGAGAAAGGCCCCGAGTTTTGTTCCCACCCTGTGTGGCCCTACATCCACCTGTGTGATATGAAACCATGTCACAGCTAATGAAGTACAACTAAGGAGACTGCTCTGGACCTGCCCTCCTTCTCTCTGTCTCTCTGTCTCTCACTATCACTCTCACCTTCTCTCAAAACAATAAATCTTAAAAAAAAGAAAAGAAAAGAAACACAGTCATGTGCATCAGTGACATACACATTTGTCATCACTTTCATGAAAGCAAGGTAAGTCAGTGTCTTCACAGTCTTATAGAGAAATCTATACAAACAGACATCTTAAGCACCAGATAAATATATTTATAGTGTATTTCATTACAAATATCAAATTAATCATCTTACTAATCAAATAAAAGCAGCTGTTGGTAACATGATTATTCAAAAGTATCAGATCATATTAAAATGCTACTCAAATTGGCTTTAAATTAAAATGTTACAGTATTTTTCAAAGCCAATGTTGACTAATGGAGACTGAAACTGCATCATGCATCTTTTCCAATTTACATCACATTGTGAATTTTAACTTTATGAAAATGAGGGAAATGTAAAATTGATACATGTTTTGCATCTGGCATGTGTGAGTACATTGAAAATAACAATGGACTCTAGAGTAAACAAAATCTACTACAGGAGCTTCCAACTTAACATTTTTGTAAACTCAGAATAGCTGTTACTATAATTTCTCCACCAGCTTTGAATCATAACTTATGATACAAGTGATCCCAGAGACCTTCTTGTGTGTACTTTATCCGTATCCCTCAAAGAGAGGTTATCCAAGTCCTTTCTCCTTGTCTCTTTTTTTAAAAAGATTTATTTTATTGTTTGAACAGAGATAGAGAGAATGGGGAGGGCCCAGGACAGTCTCCATGGTTGTATGTCATCAGTTTTTCGACATGGTTTCATTGCACACGGGCGAGGGACATGCAGGGCAGAAACTGGGCTAGGGGCCTCCAGAATGGGAGGCATGCCCCTCAAGCCAGGGGCCAAACTGGGGGTAAGAACCAAACTAGGGGCCTCCCGCATGGAAAGCACACCCCAGTTCAGCATATGGGTCTGCACGGGCTGGGGCTGGGATTCGATCCTTAATCCCCAGGGCTGCAAAGGGAGTGCTCAACCCGCTGAGCCATCCTGGCTTCCCCTCCTTGTCTCTTTATGGCTGATCCAGAATTGTATTTTTCTTCATGCTTAATAGTGATATAATTATGTTTTAAAAATCAGATTGCCTTTTTCTCTGAGTGGCACAGGTGCAGGCATAGCATTGCCACACATTTGCCCCTAATACCTGCTCTTTCTTCTCAGCAAAGAACTTCTGATTAATATTTCTTCATTCAGTCATTCAACAATTATTTACCAAACACCTACTATGTACAGGGCACGGGGCTAGAAAGATGGCTGCTGTCATGGGCTGAACTGGATTCCGCAAAATTCATAGGTTGAAGCGCTAACCCCCTGTTCCCCAGAATGTGTCCATATTTGGAGAAAGAATTTTAAAAGAGTTAATTAGGTCAAAATGGGGTCATTAGGGTGGGCCCTAATCCAATATGACTGGTGTCCCATGAAACAGAGGAGATTCAGACACAGACAACATACAGGAATGACCATATGAGGACACAGAGAGAAGGCAGCCATCTATAAACCAAGAATGGAGGCCTCAGAAGAAATTGAACCTGCCAACACCTTAAACTCAGGCCTCTAGCCTCCAAAATTGTGAGAAAACAAATTTCTGTCTTTTAGGCCACCCATTCTGTGGTATTTTGTGATGGCAGCCCTAGAAAACAAATACAACTGCCTTATATACACATAAGCTATGCATTTGAATGATTGCTGATGATCATTTGATAAACTATGAGAGTGGAAGGCCAAAGTCCACAGTAATGTGTTCTTCCCTTAAGAATATTACCAGTCCTGCAGCGTTTTGAAGGCGAATAGATCACTTTGCCATCAGTGGCGATAAACCAAGAACTCTTCAGGCTTTGGGCAATTAATTTCTCCCTTCAGGGTGGCCTTGCTTCTTTTCTTCTAGGCACTTAACAACCACTGTCATCAACTGCCTCACCAGGTGGGGAGGGGCTGGCTGAGACCTTGAATTTCTTGCTTTACTATCTACTTATTTATAAAGTACCAACATGCATGTGCTCTTTGACTTTAAAATTTAACCTTAGAACTAATGATAATGGCATTGTGGGGATTTTAGGTTTTTCAACTGTTTTCAGTCTTAATACAGTAGACTCACCATTAACAGGAACTCAAGCAACCGACATTCTCAAGCAATGAACAAAAATATCAAAACGGTAATACTGTATTTATCCGGCATGAGTGCTGGTTAACAGAGTCTAATTACATTTTATTGGGTATCTACTAATCCCCACTAGGTGGTGGTGAACTGAAAGTCTACTATATAAAAAGAATAACTACGTTTGTTCCACAATTTTGAAAATTTCTGAGTTAATTTCAAAATTCAAGTATACTGATTGACTACCTTTCTTCTCAAAAGAATTTCAGAATCAGCCTAGTTCCCAGGCGTTGTTACTGCTGTCCCCTTGGTATATAGCCTTTTTTGGGGGGGAGAAGGAACAGGCACGAGAAGCAACAATAACTCATAATCTGAAATTAGCACATGGATAATAAATAATCACCTCAAAGGAGAAAATAAGCTGTACTCAGTAAAAGTAATTTATTTTTCCTACTTCTCTTCCACAGTTCATAGTATCCACTTCTATCCCTAGATGTGAAAAGGAAAGTTGGTTTTAAGTGTGTGACTATTACAGACTGATAAGAAGTGAACATGCACAGTGGCCAGAACATGGAAACAACCAAAATGCCCTTCGATAGACGACTGGATAAAGAAGATGTGGTACATTTACACAATGGAATACTACTCAGCAATGAGAAATGATAAATTACAGTCATTTCTGGCAACATGGATGGACCTAGAGACCATCTTATTAAGCGAAATAAGTCAGACTGAAAGAATCAGGAAACACATG
>PVKE010004022.1:0-67524 GCA_004027555.1 Craseonycteris thonglongyai
CTGTAATAAATCTTATATTTACTCCCTTCCCCCATTACATACAATAATATTGGTGATACACTAATTATTTTTTTTTAAAGATTTATTCTATTGTTTGAGAGAAGGTATGAGAGATACAGAGAAGGGGAGAGAGCCCAGAGCAGTCTCCATAGTTGTACATCATTAGTTGTGACATAGTTTCATTCCACACAGGTGGATGTGGGGCTACATGGGGCTAGAGCTGAACTGGGGGTCTCCCACATGGGAGGCAAGAACCTTCGAGGCCATGCCATCCTGACAGTTACCAGTTGCGCCACAGGTCAGCATATAGGGTTTTAGGGGCTGAGGCCAGGCATTGAATCCCAGACCTCACGATTTTGAGGCAAGCGCTCAACCCCTGAGCTATCCTGGTGTCCCCACACTTGTAATTATAGAGTGCTAAGTGCTTATATATGTACACTTTTGTTTTATTGGGGGTAGGACTGCAATTCCACAGCTGCTGCTTTGAGTAAGAGCCAGGCTCAAAAGGTCAAATTTTCTAGAGAAGGTCTTCGAGGAGGGCAGCCACTCTGAGAAGGGCCGGAGGCTACAGACTATGACAGTGCTCTGAGGTTGAGGACAGTGGGTAAATGCACATGAGAGCTCCCTGGGGTGGGAATAATCATGGAAGGAGACTTAGGAAGACATCTGCTGAGGGATAGAGGGAGGGTCATCTCCATCAGTAAAGTGGAAATTAGTTGATTACCTGTGATTCTGTCTGAAATCAGCAGCCCTTCAGGTGTAAGCTTGAGAAAAAGAATTGCTAGGTTGGTGACTACACCATGAGTTTGAAGAATGATGAGGGTGAACCCTATCTATTCTTTAGAACTTTCTTAAGAATGTTGGATAAGGCTGACTTTCAGGATCCTCTAAATGTGGGTGTGTGTCCTATTGTTAGGGAGTCCCATTGTTTGCTGGCCTGTGGACATCAGTGAGTGTTCTGCTTCCTTTATTAACTAGATATTTGTCTAAAAGTTTATATACACATTTCTCCATATCTGTAGTAAATGAGAGGTACTGATAGGAAACTTCAAGTAAGCCAAAGGGTTCCCAAAGCTATAAGAATGATAGGCTTGCTCAGCACTCAGAATCACCCAGAGGAATCTGATGAAGGAAGGGCTGTAGGAGTGTGTTCTGAGGATGATGTCAATGCTGCAAGAGGAAATCTGGCTACACTGGCCCTCATTTCTCGGGAGCGTGTGCCTCTGAATGACCCTACCAGTTCTAATCAGATAATACTGAAATGAAATCCCTGCTCTGAGAGAGGCCTGCCACCTGGCCATGGTGCAGCTGGCCCGGCTTCTCAGCCTGACGATATCTCCAAAGAAGCACGTCAAATGTGAAAAAATCCCCAAGTATGGATAAAGTGGAATTTCACGCCATCGTTAAGTTTCTCACAAAGCAAGGGAAAACACCACAAACCATTTTGGAAAAGATGTTAATAGGTTTCTGGGGGCTGTGGCCCTGGGAAATCTATGGTTTACAAGTGGCCTAGCCTTCTCAAGCAAGGCAGAGAGTCGATTGAAGATAACTTCTGTCTGGGATGCCCTGGTAAAGCCACTTCCTCAGACATTGTCAAAAAGGTTGAAAACTTGTAGTGGAAGAAGGCAGATTGTGTAAAAAGTAGCTTGCAGAAATGGTTGGAGTATCACTTACAACTATTTTGAATATTCTCCATAAGCATCTAAGGATGTCAAAAGTCAGTTCAAGATGGGTACTGAGAATGCTCAAGCTGCTGCAACAGCACATTGAGCGTTCACGACAGTTTTTGAACCTCTGTAGAGACAACAGAGATAAAGTTTTAAACCGCATTGTCGAGATGAAACTTGGGTTCATCATGATGAACCTGAGTTAAAGCAGGAGTCCATGCAATGGCATGAAAAGGATATGCCACCCCCTAAGAAGTTCAAGATGTTGCAATCAGCTAGAAAAATCATGGCTACTGTATTTTGTGATACAGAGGGTATCCTGTTGATCGATTACAAGGATAAGGGTGTCACAATAACTGGAGAGTACTAGTCCAGTTTGCTGAAACTGTTAAAACAGTCTATGAAGGAGAAAAGAAGAGGAAAATGGACCAACACGCCCATGCACAAGAGCTATGTTGCATTGGCTACTTTTCACAATTGTGGCTTTCAAACATTAAACCACCGTTCGTACAGTCCAGATCTGGCTCTGTCTGATTATTATCTGTTCGTTCCCAAATATGAAAAAACAGCTTTTGAGGGAAGAAATTTACAGATGACAAAGAGGTTAAAGCTGCAATTTGAGGGAAAAAACAAAACATTGTTTCCCCCAATGCTATAAATAAACTTACTGAAAGATATGAAAAATGTATTAGGGTTAAGGGTGAATATGAGTATATTGAGAAGGAAAAATAATAGGGTTTTTTTTTTTACCCATCTTCCTGTTTATTCTGCAAATTTCCTGACCATCCCTCGTATCTTTTGTAAACTCTTTGGTCATAAAAAAGGACAAAATTAAAATACCAAGTTTTGTTGTTGTTTTTTAAGTGCAAAGAGAGTATACAAAACACTGGACTTACCCACAGTTTCATCCATCATTTTAGTGTATTTCTGATCATGTTTTATATCTATAGTAAAAAAACTTTAAAGCTGTTGATTATATTACACATGAGGTTTTGAGTTACATTATTTTAATTATGATGTGAAATTTCTTTGTATTGTAAATTATTTTGCTAAAAATACTGATTTTAAGTCTGTAATTTTTCATGCCACTGTATCAAAACAATCAATTTCCTATTACTGGCTATTTGATTATTTGTAAGATCTTGCTAATAATAAAGGAGACTACAAGAGCTAAAAAAATAATAATAATACTGAAATTAAATGATGTGCATCAAAAACCAGGGGCGGGGACAAGACTGATATGTGTGGAATTCTAGAAAGAAGACTTGAGAGCCAGAGGGAGAAAGCTCAGACTGTATGATTTTGCTGTGTATAAAAAGATTCCCTAACATGACACTAAATTTTAGCCAGACAATATTTTGTGGCTGATTTCTTCAGGAAGAAAGGATTCTTATGTACATAAGGCTTGGAGCCAGATTAATGCCCTAGGTACCGTTTGGGGGACAATCACTATATCTGTGTGAAAGGTTACTTTGCCTGCTGGAGTCTCTATATTTGTAAAATGGGCATAAACATAGCTGTGAGATATTAAGTGAGGTGGTATTTGCAGGGTTCTTGGCACTTAACATTGTTTGTCTCCTCTCTGAGCATCCTCAGGGAGCCTTTTACTCATATCTTGAGACTGAGGAAGGGAAAAGAAATGATATCATGGAGATCACATGATCTAAGTGCTGTTCCCCCATCACTGAGCACACTCTTGTCACCCCTCTGGTGAAGCCACCTCTGTGCAGTGGTGTATGTCAGCCTGAAGGGGCTGTTCAGGCTGACTGAGGTTTAAAGTGGAGCATGTTCAGGATGAATAGTAGCTGAATGGCTTATGATGTGAGCTTAACATCTTCCAGAATGCTTATGTTGTGATAGCAAGATTGCTCCTGAACACAAGAGACTACAGAGCAAAACTTTCATAATGTCCCTAACAAGAAGCATAGTAAGAAGGAGCATTGCTCTTCTAGCTTGGCATCTTTTTTTTGCTATCATTTCTTTTTGTACTTTCTCCCATACCTGAGGCTTTAGCCAGAAATATGATGGTAAGTGACGTTTGGCATTTAATCAGATTAAAACCTTTTCTAGGTAATGCCTTTTAGATTTAATTTTGCCAAAATGAGTATTTACATGGAATGAGAAATACTGCACAAAAGAGTAAAGGAGGTACTCTTGTTTTCTTTTAAATATGATAATTAGTATTAAAACTGTCTTTTTCCTGCCAGTTGGCTCAGCTCATCTCCTAGCAGCTGTTTGAAATTCCTTAATTGTCCATTGCTTACTCAGCTCTCATTTCACAGATTTCCTCACTGCTGCATTTTTTGCTGGACCAAATTTTGACAGTGTGGGTGTCATGTGGGCAAGTTAGTTCTAGTTACCCTATTTCGGTGACAAGATTAGCTCTCATTAGTGTATCATCATAAGGTGATATTCCCCTAAATCTCACTAGACTTGATTATTGTAGAAATGGGCATTTGGTGGAGCCTTGGGTTGCCAATCGTGTTACTCTTCTTTTTACTGATGTTCTTTGAATTATGTTTAACCTAAACTAGCCTTTTTATGCTTATAAAGGAATAGGAGTTTGCTATGGGATTTATAGCACACACACTCTTGTGTAATCCCATTGCTTGTAATTTTGTTGTAAGAAAGTGGAGACAGTAACGATAGCATTTTTATTCCAATGTGTCTAACCATTTGACACTTTGTTAAATGCTTCATATTTTCTGTTAAAACATTGTAAGATTTATCTATAGGTAATATATAACCCTCAGATTAGAAGGTCTGTTCTTTCTGGAAGCATCAACATAGCATATTCTTTAAGCATTAGATTTAAGTACAATTTATTGTTTGAAGCCCCTTTGAATTGGCTTTTGGATACTGCATTTTGGTAGTATAGGGATATGTCACTTTATATATGACTCTTTTATAACATGATCCACAACTTTCTTAATGATGTGGAAGCTGGTAAGACAAGCCCAAGTTTTTGTGTATACATCAAATTAACACCCTTCATATCTTATTTCATAGTCACGCATTGCAGGAATGTGTACTGTGTAGTTTAGAGTGACTTTTTTTCTTGATTCAAAGTGCAGTCATAAGATAATTTACAGATTTATTCATATTTTTGCTTCAATATATATGTGCCTGACTCCCATGTAAATAAATGCAACAGATAATTTGTAACCATTTTAATTATCCTAGTTTACTTTTAACTAGACATTTTTCATATAAGAAGAGACAAAAGTAGTGGCCATTGGGTTCAGACACCTAGACTTTGAAGTATTTGCTTTAACTGTGGTTTTAGGCAAATTATTTAAGTTTACCCTGTTTCAGGTACTCTCATTATAAAAATGGGACCAATAATACCTTCCACAAAGCAATCATGAGAAAATGAAGTAAAATCATGTTGACAGTAATTTATCACAGAGTTAATAGCAGGTACTAAAAAATAGTGTGTTCGTTTCTTTCTTTCTGTTAGGAAGAGTATTTCTTTTATTGATTATACTTTTGTACCAAGTGGAAAAAAAATCCCTATCTCATAAAATTTCTTAGGAAATGCATACATTTAGTGTGGGCTTCCTGATTCTGACAAGTCAGAATAGGTATTGATTTTGAGTTTGTTGCTGTAAATTTGCCAAATGAAAGGAAAGTTTTATGGTACTCTTTTCAAGTCACTTCTGATATATCTTGAGCAAACAAAGTCCATATTTAATAGTAGTTTGTTCATTGGAAAGCTCCACTAACTCAACACAGCTGTAAAAAGCGAGATGCTGAGAGGAGACCGTGGAACTAAGTAAGAAAGGAGAAGAGCTGCCTCATCATGCTCGCTAAGATGAACTTGACACCGTACAAGGCCTTGGTGCTAATTACCTTTAGCATGTTTAAAGTCTCACTTCTCACTTGTCAGTTTGGACAGGAGAATCCTTATTGGTCTGACTATGTCACCCTGAAGCAAACTGAAAACTGAAGGCATAACAGAACTCGGAAGGCATTACCTCTACTGAGACTGTTGATGTTCCAAATGGGATATGGGCAGATGGAGTTCTAATTTAGGGAGCAAAATGACATGGAGGGGGAATCAGGGTGTTAACAGAGGCTCCTTGCATTCATTATCATCTTACTTGTTCTGTGTGAATGTGAGAGTTCTGGCCCACAGGCAAAAAGCAAGCAAGACTTGAACCCTAGAAAAACCACTATTAGATAGATATTAGCACCAACCTGAGAAAGCCAATATGTGCACAGAGAGGGGAGGAGGAAGGCCAAATGAAGAGAATGTAATTAGCGCCGTGGGATTCTTTTAGTCCATAGTTGTAAGCATAGATGGCGTCCCACTATCCTTGTCTTCCATCTGGACTAAGCCTGATTACATCTTAGACCTGCTGTTGAATTCCAAATCTGTGGTCCTTAAACTCTGGTGACTGCCTATCCTGACAGAGTCAAAAACCTGAGCCCTTCTTGGCTACTTGACATACAATCTAAAAATATGTCTTCCCACCTTATTGGACATAAATGAGGAGAAAGAACTGCTTTTGGAGATGCTAATGAGAAATGATTGTAAGTCAATGAATTGAAAATGCAAACAGATATACTAATAGAAACTAACACCCAGAGAGCCCTTGTTCTTTAGTGCCAGGCACGGTGCTGATATTTTACATGCCATATTCAGTTTAAACCACACCACTGCCTTCTAAACAGTATCTCATTTGATGCATATAAATCTTGAGGTTTAGAGGGGAAAAGTAACTTGCTCAAGATCACATAGCTCATAAGCAACAGAACTCAGATTTACAGAGCTGAAACAAAGAGCCTTTTTAAAAGATCACTGACTTGCAACAAAACAAAGATGCCAAGCACTGAGAATATTAAAAAAAACTGTTAATCCCTGTAGAGGGGAATGTTCAGATTAAACTGGTTCAGCACAATTTTCTAACATGATAAAGCAGGCTGGTGCCAGTCACTGACTATCTCAGATAGGTTTGCCACTGGAGAAAAAAGTATGGTGGTTCATATAGCCTACTATCAGGGTTATTTAAATCTCAGATGCAGCCTAGAATTCACCTGAATAACCTTTTATTATTTTCCTGTGCATTGTTAACGATTTCTTCTTTCTCTGTAAAGAATACTGTTCAGCATAATGAATTCAGTTAGTTCAAGGCTTCTTTAGGTCTGTGTTTAATATTCAAAGCACTTTTTCTTCTTGGTCCCTGATTTACCAAAATCTGTCACTCTGCAATAAAACGATGACAAAAGGGACTATCTTTGAACCTGGAAGTATCAGTATAAGTTTGTAGCTTTGTGATTATAAGCATAATAGCTTGACCGGAAGCCCACTTCCAATGACCTCTGGATATGTGTTTGACTAACTGGCCCACATGCTTGCCCAGGAATATTGCCCACACTTAGGATGGTCACACATCTCCTGGGCCAGGGTCAACAGTGAGGGAGGGAGCTTTGTTTTCTTGAAGGATTGTGATGACATTTTTTAGAGTTTATTACTATAGGTTTGCTATCTCTGCCATCCCAAGCCAGTCAGAGGTTTTAACTTTGAAGATAATAGTAACTGTCTTCAGTTGAAAAATTCAGGTCTATTTTGACCTAAAAGATAATTTAGGAAGACTTATGGAACCCGAAGCTAAATGTCAGATGTAATTAAATGCTACTGTTGTGTCTTGCCTTAAGAAGAGAGCTGCTGAGCTCTAGGAGTGGATAAGAGCTCCTCGGATGAACTGTTTCGATCTTTCCCACAGTATAGAAGAGGTATTCTCTCAGACAGCCTGGGGGCAGGGCATGACACACTTCAGGAAATAGCTATAGTATTTCTTCAGCCTGACTTTAGACCTGGGTTTCTCAATACATTTTCTTGAATTCCCAACCTGGGTAGGACTGTGGAAGATAACAGGAATGCCTTTCTGAAATATATGTAAGCTTTTTAAAAGAAATTAGTTTTAAAAATTAAGTAGACTCTAGAATTCCTTCCACAAAATGTTGAAATTATTGAATGGGAAAATATCAATCAGACATAATTATTAGCATAGTGCTAAGGGTTAAGAAAAAGCTAAATTATATCTCTCTTTGGGGAGATAAAGTAAGGCCTTTGATATAGTGATACCTCTGGAGATCAGACTCATTTAAAGGCATAAACCCAAATCAGAACTTCAGTAACCCCTTTAATAGGAATACTAAATCTACTTCTGAATGGTGGAAGAAGTGGGAGTATTTTAAAATCCTTATCTTTGACCTCTAGCAACATATCCCAAAGACCTTATGAATTTCAGAAAAGGTGCATTTTTCTCTTACTTCCTTATTTTCTCTTTCAATTCTAAAATACTCTCTGGGCTATCAATTTTAGAGTCTTTCAAGGAAAGCAAAACTTGGCTTGTCTGCCTGTTAACTACTGCAAAGTGTGTAGATTCCTGCTGTTAAGTGTAACTGCTAACAGTAATAAGGAAACACCTATTATTGTCATTATCTGGAAGAAAGAACCTCCTAGATTGGATTAAGTGAGGTTGCTGTGCCCTTAAGAAACACAGATATTAGGTAGTAATGAAGTCACAGCAGCAGGAGTGAATACTCTGTTTCATCAGAGTAGCCCTCCCTCCCTTTTGTTTGTTTGTTTGTTTATTCTGTAGGAGGAAGATGTGAAACGAGAGAAGAGCTCTGATCTGTTTGGGGAGAAAGTATCACAGGCTATTAGTTAGAAGCGATGAAATCCAGACAGCTTCAGGGACTCCATTAAGTGTGTGGTATTTAGGCAGACTGTGTCCCTAGGTAAAGTATGCTGTTGAGGAAGAGAAGCCAGATGAAATAATTGGGCTTGGGAAATCAACTGGGCTTCAGCAGCCTCACATCTTCTTTTGGGGAAGGCGGGAGGGAGATACCTGTTTTCTCCCCTCCCCAACACACCTCCTTTCTTTTAGCGTAAAAGCTATACTGGATAAAATAGAAGAGAATATCTTGCTGAGTAGATGACTGCCAGTCTATTTGGAATAATAAAAACAATGAATATAGTTAAATTTCATGTGGCATAGAAAGGATTCAGAGCTTGTCACCTTGGAACCATCTCACACTATTCTCTAGGCATCTGGATGTTTGGTTACAACAGATGAATGAAAATAATTCATATTTGATCAGTAGTGGCAGCATCTATAGGGATGTGTATTAATGCCTTGATGTGTCTGGAATTAGATTTTTAAGTAAAACATCATTCCCATGTATTTATTTTCATTTTAAATGAATAAATTGAAAGCATCAAATACCGAGAACTAGGCTCACTTCTCCCATCAAGACATACTGATGGGGGAAGCTGGGATGGCTCAGCGGGTTGAGAGCTCACTTTGCAGCCCCAGGGTCCAAGGATCGAATCCTGGTCCCAGCCTGTACAGACCCATGTACTGAACTGGGGTATGGCCCCCAGCTTGGCTCTCACTGGGGCGTGCCTCCCATTCAGGACTCCCCTGACCCTGCTCCTGCCCTTTGCGGCCCCCTGCCCACCTGTGTGGAACAAAACCATGTCAAAAACTGATGATGTACAACCATGGAGACCACTCTGGGCCCTCCCCCTTCTCTCTGTGTCTCTCTGTCAAAAGCAATAAAATAAATATTAAAAAAAAAAGAAAAAGACATTTTGATAGTAAACTTTTTGTGGGAGTGTAGGATTGAAAGTTCAGGTTCTATTAGTGTTCACCTGCCAGTATATCTTTTGAGGTCAGAAAAGTTACAGAGATAGCAAGTCCAAAGTCAGACAGTCACTGTGCTCTCAAGAACAAGAAGCGGTCTTCTTTATATGAAGCATACATGAGATAGTTACAGCTAATATCAAGAACAAGTAGAAATTTATAACATTTATTACTGCTAAATAAATACTTTTCCATGTATCAGACATTTAACTAGGCACTCACTTTATGCGTGTGTGTACCTGCACACACTGCCTTACATAGATTTGTTATATATGAAAACAACCCTGCTTTTGGAGTCAAATGCTTCTTATTTCCACCTCTGCTACCCATTAGTTATGCTCTTGAGCAACAAGTAAACTTCTTTTAACATCAGTTTTTTCAGAAAAAATGAGGAAACTGGACCAAATAATTGCAGAATTTTTTTCTAATACACACACACACGTTTTTTCCTTTAACGTCACTGTGTTATGCTTGTTGAGCATTTGTGCATATGTGTGTGTATATATATATATACATATATATACATACATATATATATATACACACACATATACACAATTTAAAATAACACAATTGGATGCCGGGATAGCTCAGCAGTTGAGTCCTTGCTTCATAATTGGAAGATCTGGGGATTGATTCCTGGCCCCAGCCCTCACGGACCCATATGCTGAACTGCTGGTAACCATCGGGATGGGGGTGATGGTTCTTTAAAGATTTATTTTTATTGTTTTTGACAGAGAGACAGAGACAGAGAGACAGAGAAAGGGGAGGGCCCAGAGCAGTCTCCATAGTTGTACATCATTAGTTTTCCCCATAGTTTCATTCCACAGGTGGGGGAGAAGGCTGAGCAGGGCAGGAACTGGGCTGGGGTCTTGCCCAGGTGAGAGCCCAGCTAGGGGCCTCCCACATGGGAAGTACACCGCAGTTCAGCATATGGGTCCGCATGGCCCGGCACTTGATCCTGGATCCCGGGGACTGCAAGCTGAGCGCTCAACCCACGGAGCTATCCCAGCATCCCTAAGTAAATCTTCAAAAAAAAAATAACGCAATTATTTTCCATCTTTTGAAATTTTCCTTACAATTGATTCTGATTGATGCAAATAGTGGTATCTAGACCCAAGGGAAGAATATGTAGCAATTTGAATACATAAAAATACTTTCTCCGGGTTCATATACTCAGAATTATACACATTGTGATGGGGTATCTGTAGGGGACGCCCTCACTGCTGTAGTTTCACATGGTTAACACCCGTCATTCGTCCAGATGTCCATCCAGGCTACAATGGTTCCCTCTAGAAGCTCGCTCTTTTTTAAAATTCATGAAAAAATTGATAATAGAGTCAGCATTTACAATAATAATAATAATCCATTTTTGAATTATTCAACTTTGGCCAAAAGTGATAGCTATGAAGAGAGAGAGAGAGAGTGTTGTGTGCACATGTGGCTGTTTCTTCAAAGGTGACAGTGCTGGGTGCTCAGGAGCAGCCCTGTATAGCAGGGTGGAGGTGTGTAGATGGTTAGGAAAAGCTAAATTTCAAGGCTGTAGTCTTGTTAGGATTCCTTTTGCTTAATTGTTTTCTCCCCCTCACAATGCTACATATTCTTCAAAGGTAGGACCTTCTATTTATCATTGTATCCCCAGAGCCTATCACAAGCACTTGGTAACCAATAAATGATGAACTGATGTATGAGATGTCCCTGATCTTAGAAATTAAATAGGATTCTGTGGTCTAGTGGAATGGAACATCCAAATATATACCATAGTAATTGTGTTCCCATATTCTGCCAACTAAGGGCTTAGTTATTATTTTAGATATTCTAAACTTATAGAAATCAAGACTAATTCCTTCAAAGTTTAATTTGGTCTGTCTAGCAAATAAAGATTAGAGTTTGGAGGCTCTGCCCTTCTCCTGGTTCTACCACTGAACACAGTAGGTAACCTATTAAATATGCACACATTGTGTGTGTGTATGCTTTACTTTTATCACATCAAGCCCCAGATTTCCTTTGTAATGCTAATCATGCTGTGATTAATTGTCTTTGCAATGATATAGTGTCTTATCACTGGTAGTCTGTGAGTTCCACCAGGTCAGGTACAATGTCAGCGTGGTATATGCCTTAGAGCTCCTGGTCTAGCATGGACTTGGCACTTAGCAGAAACTAAACGAATACCGGTATTTGTTAAACATTGACAGAATGAATCACAACATTATGTAAGTAGCAAAACCCAGTTTGCCAGTGTATCTACTGGTAAATCTGGGTGATTTCTGATGTGCACCCTCAGCATTCACATTTGGTTCGTTTGCTGGGCATCTTTTCGGTGCCAGGTAGGAGACAGTGATGGATAAGTTGCAGTCCATTCCTGTCTGGGGCTCATGGTTTGGTGAGCGAGAAAGGCATATACAAAATGTGTACCCTTGAACAAGGAACAATTTGGTTCATGCTTCTGTAGCTCATAAGTTTTTAAGTTGGTAGATCAAGGAAGTAGCCATGTTTAAAACTTTATAAGTCACAGAAGGTCAATAAGATGTGTGATCTAGAAAACCTGTGCAGGATAGAAGTAGATCTGAAGTTGAGTGAACTCAACCACAAATAACAATTATAACCCCTACTACTAACATTTATTCAGCACTTAGTATGTGATCAGCACTATTCTAATCATTCTGCATATATTATCTCACTTAGTCCTCTTAATCTCATCAGATGGGTACTATTGTTATCTCTTATTTGACAATTAAGGAAACTGAGGGTCAGACAGGTGAAGTATTAAGATCACACTTCTAGTAAGTGGTTAGAATTTAAACTCAGGCTTTTGACCAGAGCTCTTGATTACTACACAGAGGTACAAACACAATAGAACAAGCTTTACAAGGAAGGAAATATTAGTTCCTGCTGGGTATGTCAGGGAAGACTTTGGAAGAGGTGGGCCTTAAGGAATAAGTCATATCTTGAACTGTATGTGTGCTAGAGTCATAGAATTCTAGATATCAGATTCGAAACAGTGAACTTTAAAGGCCATCTGTTCCAAGCCCCTAATTTGCAGGGAAGAAGACTGGGATCTGTGAGGTTAAGTGACTTGGTATAGGACATATGGCTAATTAATTGGCATTAGAGCTGTTTTCCTAACTCCTCTTTCCATGTGTTTCTCCCATTGTGAACATTAGCTCATGTTGTATTTAGTTTTCCATATCAGCACTCTAATATGACTTTCTAAAATACTTTGCTGCTTAGAAATGGAGGCTTTCTAGCGTATCTATGCATAATGATAGGTCAAGCTGGGAAAGGGTCAGTGCAGGCATGGAAGAGAGATACTAGAGATATGTAGAGAGGGACATGGAGATATAGAATGAAATATCTATAGATTTTTTTAACATGTTTTTTTTAGTAACTTATTTTATTGTTTTGTGTTTCCTACCCTAAGTATAGATAGATGATTGGGAGTTGAGAGAAAGGATGCAAATGAAACCCTAATGAGAAAATAAAAGAACAAAACTGGTTTATAAGGTTTTTGACGGCGTCCTACAACGATTTCTCAGCTTAAGTAAGTAACCTGAGATAGTTCTAGTCCACTAATGCTTCTTTCAAGTGTGCTGCCTGCCACTTACCTACCCGCAAGGACAGGATGTCATGAGAATTAAATGAGATAATCTATGTGAAAATACCTGTATGATAGAAATTCAAGATACTGGCAGGCTTGCCTCTTCCCCAGGCCTAAACTTCCTTACTTCAAAATGTAATGCCATCATGTGGCGTGGAGGTTGTTTAATCTTTTTTATTAGCCAACTTGTTGGGCCAGATTTATGTATTTCTAAACAGTGAATTTGGGACTTGGGTAAATATTCATTGAAAAACATTTATCTTGCTCTGAGTGCTCCCTGTTAATCCTCTTGTCCTTAGATGGCATTCTGTAGCTGGAGATTGAGGTGGTTTCCCCCCACCCCACCCCCCTTTTTTTTTCCCTTGTTTCCCTCAGTGATTTAAAATATAAAAATGAAACCTTTTCAGTACAGGCTGAATCAGCACATATCTGGCTCACTTGGGTGTAGGCTTTTTATAGACCAGCTAGAAGATTACAGTAATTAGCCTATGCATTTCCTCATTAAAAAGTCATTAGTAAAGGCTTTGTTCTTTTAAAATCTTCCGAATAAGGCTTATTGCATTGCATTCTATCATTAATGGTTTACTAGGAGTCAGATGTCTTATATAGGTGTGTAGGAGCCGGCTTGCTTTGGACTGTCACAGACGATCTTTCTGTTTAGATTGGGTGGAGTCCCACTCTGTGCTGGGAGTACAAAGCCAGTCCTTTCTCACCCTGCCTGCTGGCATGCTACACTCCCTTAAGTATTTGGGAACCTCCCAAATCTAGACTTACTTGGAAGAATAAGAGTGTGCTCATCTGCACTAAGGTGTTTCCTTAGTAGCTTAATAAAGAATGCAAAGCAAATAACTTGATTTTCTGCTAACCATATCAGTAGTATACAGGGATAGGATACAGGTTTAAAAATCAGAGCTTCAAATCCTAGCTTCACCATTTACTTGTGTAATTTTGACCATGATTATAAACCTTAGTTGTCTCAAGTGTAACATGGAAATAACAATGGTGCACACCTTATAGACATCTTTGAGAATTCAATTAGATTATGCATCTAAAAAGTACTTATCGGGAAAGCCAGGACGGCTCAGCGGGTTGAGCGCTCGCTTTGAGGCCCCGAGGACCGAGGATCGAATCCCGGCTCCGGCCCAGGCAGGACCCACATGCTGAACTGGGGAGTTCCCACGGTTCGGTTCTCTAGCTGTCTCTGTCTCTGTCTCTCTCTCTATCTGTCAAAAGTAAAATAAAAAAATAAATATGCACTGAAGATAAAATAATTACTCTCTATAAATATAAAAAAAAGATATTAAAAAAAAAGTATTTATCACTACTGCATGTAATACATGATTTACTAATATATTATTTTTATGTCTGTATTTGTATCTGTGTTCCTATTTTGTTGTTATGCATCTTTCACCAGATCTAAGAAATGTTAACATGAAATTCCAAAATAAATCAGAAAATATTTAAGGAGTGGTCGTTAATAGCATTAAGTGGCTTAAGACAACTTTATTGTAAAAGCCACTTACTGAAGGAGCAAATCAGAAAATGTACATTCATTACCCCATTAAATTACAAGGTCATTAATTAAATAACTAGAATAAATTGCAGCATTGCCCATATTATAAGAGTGGTTTGTGTGCGTTTGTTGTTATTGTTTTGTTTTGTTTTAGCATTGCAGTCTTCCAGGGATTTTTTAAAACTAATTGCATGTCATCCTGTTGATATGGGAAAATTCAGGTTAAGTCAGTCAGTTAAAAAGTATTTCTGGGATTCCAGGGTAGCTCAGCAGGTTGAGCGCTTGCCTTACAACTGGGAGGTCCAGGGACCGAGTCCCGGCCCCCACCCGTGCTAACCTGTATGTTGAACTGCGGTACAACTGATAATCACTGGGGTGGCATGAAACAAAGGTTCTCACCTCCCCTGCGGGAGGCCCCCCAGTTAGATTCCCGCCCTGCACAGTCCCACATCCATCCACCTGTGTGGAATGACCCCATGTCACAACTAATGATATACAACTGCGGAGACTGCTCTGGGCCTTCCCCCAACCCCCACCCCTTTCTCTCTCTCTCTCTCTCTCTCTCTCTCTCTCTCTCTCTTTCTCTCTCTCTTACCTTCTCTGAAAACAATAAAATAAATAAAATAAAATAAAGTGTTTTCATTAAGTGCCTACTCTGAGCCAGGCATTGTTCTTTAAGCTGGGAACATAGTGCTGAAGAAGAAAAAAAGCTCTGTTCTCAAGGAGCTTGCATTCTAGGGTACAGATAGATAGAAAACACATAAAGAAGCATCTGATTAATTTGGATACTTGCTGTGTGTAGAATGGACTATGTGCTCACAGGTGTGGGAGCTAGGACATCACCTTGTCTGAGCCCGGAGGGAAAGAGTGGTAACTTAAGGCAGGATGGTAGCAGTGAAATGTTAAGTGGTTGCATTTAGGCATTATTTTGGATATAGGTTTGACAGGACTTAAGGCTGAATGGCTATGGGATACAAAGAAAAAGGAATCAGAGATGACCTCCAGGATTTTAGCTTGAGCAACTGACTAGTGATGTCATTTGCGGATATAGGGAACAATTGTATGGGGGTGAATTTATAGGCTGAGAAGCAGGGAATCAGTAATTTTGTTTTTTTAAAGGTTTATTTTTATTGTTTTTTGACAGAGACACAGACAGAGAGAGGGGAAGGGCCCAGAGCAATCTCCATAGTTCACAACATTAGTTTTCCATATAGTTTCACTCCACAGGTGGGCGCAGGGCAGGAACTGGGCCAGGAGCCTCCTGCATAGGCCCCGGCAAGAACTGAACTGGGGGCACTCCAGTTCAGCATATGGGTCCACATAGGCCAGGGCCAGGATTCAATCCTCAGGCTCTGGGGCTGCAAAGCGAGTGCTTAACCCGCTGAGCCATCTAGCTTCCCCAGTAATTTTGTTTTTACATGTTATGAAAGAAAAGCCAGTTGACAGCCAAGAGAAGATGTCAACTGGGCAGTTAGAGAATCTAGGAGACTGGGAAAATGTCCAGGGTGGAGATACAAATTTGAAACTCCTACTATATGCGGAGATAGGACTAGTTGGGTCCCTTAGAAAGAGAATGTAAATAAAAAAAGGCTCAGAATGGAATCCCATAGACAAAAGACTGGTAGGAAGGAAGAGCCAGTGAAGGAGGTAGGCAAGAAGTCCATGATGTAAGACAAGCAGGGGTCACTGGAATAGAGAAAAAAATGTTCCATAAACAAGAATGCATGATATAGACATCCTTGTCTGTGCTGTGCTGAGGCTGAATATGATCAGGACAGAGAATTGTTCATTAACTAGAAGCTGTACCTTCATGTTGCTTCTTTAATATAAGTCATTGATGAAAGAAAAAGCCTAGTAGTCGATGTGTCTCTTACAAATGGTCTCTCCAATCTGTCTTAGTATTATTTTGTAGTCATTCCCCAAAACTGGATATTTAGCTCCTTTTCCAAAATGGAGAAGAATTTCTTTTTCTGGTATTGTTGATTGGAATTACTAGAATTCTGCCTAGTTTTAAAAGTAATGTGAATTTATGGAAGAAAACATAAATTATAAGGAAATAGGGGACAAATTTTTTAAAAAGCAATTCATGGGAACAAAAATATTAAATTGGCATATAAGAATTACGTTACATGTATTCTGTCTCTCACTTGAATTTTACAGTAATTTTCTGGGAACCTTTACCCTAGTGATACACCACTTCTGTCAAGAACGAAAGAACAATGTGCTGTCTTCTCACCCTTCTGACTTCCCACCCCTAACTACATGCAGATGCAGCACTTTTCTGAGTAAAGTTTTATCAATACCTTCTAAAATGAAAGCATTTTCCCTTCTTGATTAGCTTCTGTTTATAGAATAGTTCCTATTTTCGTAATTAGATCCTGTGTAGAAATGCAAAGGCTTCTGTGTAAAAGGATAATGAATCTTTATTGCACAGTTGAAATCAGATTTGTGCAAAAGGCACTTTGAAAACAGTAATAAGCAGAGACATGTATTAAATCACCCATATAAGGCACCCTGTTTATATTTTCTATTTATAAATGGAAATTATGACTGCCCTATGGACTCCATATGACATTTCCTATTACCAGCAGAGGCTTTAGCTTTAACCAGAGAAGTTATCTAAATTCAAAAGCCCTTGTGGAGTCATGGCTCTAGTCTAAAGAATACTTCTGAAAGAGGCCAAGACAAGGTGGAGAGAGCCCTTTTTGGTTTTTTTTCCTTTGTCTACGACTGGCAGAGGCAAAGGACAGCAAGGACATAAGGAAGAAGCCATTTGAAATACCTGTGATAAGATCTAATCAGGAAACCCAGTGTCTATTTAACATTTACAATAACAATTTAAGAATCTTGTGGTTGACCTCCTTGAAAACCAAGTTCATGTCCGTATAACGCCACGGTATATTTCCCTATTGTGCACGTCAGTTCCTGGCAAGCGTAGGATATCTTCCCACCTTAAAAGCTTCTTGAGAGGTTTCTTATCTCTCCACCTCCACAGCGAGTCCTAGAAAGCTGCGTCCTTGCTGTACAGAGAGCAGAGGAGGAAGCAGTGGGAGGAGTAAGAAGAAGAAAGAATTGGGAAGCACGGAAAGTCAATGTCAAATAAACTGCCAGGGATGGATTCTAGGGCTGCTGGGGACCTTGGAGAGGATCCTGTGTCTTTCGTGTCTATTTTCCAGTCAGAGCCTCATGTAAGATGGCAGTCTCGCTGGGTTGTGCTCAGTATCGATTTACTCTCAGGCATGTCAGACCATTTTAGCGTTACCAAACGGAGAAAATCCTACATATTTCCCTTTATAAATAGTCACATGAAAGGCATAATCTCTTTAGCTCTTCATTTTTTCCTGTCTTCCTTTCCTGCTTCTATTCTTTTTCCCCTTCCTAAAACTTTCTCCTGGGTGCACACCCCCCCCCCTTGGTTTTTTTTTTGGTTTTTTTGTTGTTGTTTTTTCAGGAAAGGAAGTGAAGAGCTCCAAATCGAAAGCATTGTAAAGAGGGCAAATCAACTAGGCTTTTTTTGGAGAACAATAAAGTGTCAGTAACAACCAGACCTGTGAGATTAAGGCTTCCACTGTGGCATGTTCCTACCCCATCGGTGGAATTGGAAAGACCTTCTAGTTGTGTGGGTGGCAGGGCCTGAGCACTGCTGTGTGGTGAGGAAATGAATGGGCGGATGCTGAATTTGGAAACCAAAAATGTCTTCCTTCCTTCCAGGCTTGAATTCTTCTCTTGGGTGTTCCCTGGGCACTGCACTGTGCTTTCTAGCATGGGAGGGAAATGGCTTGTCTGGCTGTGACCGGCATCTGCTTAGCAGTTTCAGCAGTTCAGAGCTGGGATGCTTCCTCCATTTGATTCCTTTCCTTGCACCTCTGTTCCATTGGGAGGGAGGCTGGGACCAAGCTCCTGAGTTGCTTGCATACTTCTGGGCTACCCAGCTCAAAGAACATACGGCCACGGGGAGCACTTGAATTTATGTCTCTTCACTCAAATTCCAAAAATATTGGAAAACTCCAGCATTTGTTTTGTGTTACAAAAATTCTTAGTTCCTTTTTGGGTAGGCAAAAGCAACAATTTTGGCATAAAAATCTCCAGTTCAGTTGCTTTATAAAGAGAACATTGATTTGCTTCTCTTCTTCTCTATAGGGGATAGAGAAAAATGTATGTTGGGTCTTTCGACACTGTATCATGTACAATGTTCATTTAGGCACATTGAATGGAAAGTGTCTTCAGTTTTTTATTTTCTTTTTGGTTCTTATAATTTAGTGATTATATCTATTTCCTTTCCATTTTTCTTTTTCTTAATTTCAACTGTGTTACCAAATGCCTCAGACATGGGACCTTCTATAGGATCATTTATGTGTAAAAATTAGTAGATATAGCCATACAAAGAATAATGATTAATGTGAAATTGATACATAAAATTGGTCATTTTAAATGCACTTCAACTTTGCACAGTACTAATATATGAAAATCATATTTTCTTATTTAGGAAAATACTTTGTTGTAATAATTAGGGCTAGATATCATATACTATAGAGTGAGTTCTTAAGAGATGTCTCTTAAAATGAGAAATGGTTTTTGTTGGGTACTCAGTTTCATTTCTAAAGGCTACAGGGAAGAGGTAATGTGGTAATGGGGAAATAGCATGGGCATTAGACTCAACAGGTCTGAGTTTGAATTCTGGCTCTCTGATTTGTCCTTCTGGATGGCCTTAGTAAATACTGTAACTTCCTCAAAGTTAGAGAGTCATAATATTGATAATACAATATTATCCTAAGAAAATGTGAGATGATGAACGATGATATGCTGGGTGCAGTGTTTGACACTTAGTGGTGAAAATTTATGTCATTTCATTTCAGAGGGTAACCGTTGTACTTCCAGAAAGGTGTGTGTGTGATGCCCACAGAGGAGGATTGAACCTACTTATACTTCTAGGCTCTTAGGAACAGAAAGCTAGATTGTTCAGTTCATATAGTATTTGTCAGTATTTTGTTATTCCTTCTCTTTTACAAGAAAACAAAAAGCAATTTAT
Source organism: Craseonycteris thonglongyai (assembly GCA_004027555.1). Classification (NCBI taxonomy): domain Eukaryota; kingdom Metazoa; phylum Chordata; class Mammalia; order Chiroptera; family Craseonycteridae; genus Craseonycteris; species Craseonycteris thonglongyai. Next base: position 19,466 of record PVKE010004022.1, read on the forward strand.
TTCAGACTCTGTGCTCTAAACTGGTGACTTGCTTAAGGAAGTTTATTGACTTCACAGAGGCTATGGTTAAAGACTAGCAAATGTCACGTGTCTGTATTATTGTCTCCGAGGAAATAAAAGGAAAAGAGGTTCCAACCCTTCTATACTTTTTTTCTTCTCTTTTTTCCCAAGCTCATTCTTACACTACAGCATTTCACTTATAATCTGTTAATTAAATCCTTTCACTCCATTTTATATAATTTTTAATTTAGCATTCATTTTCAACTTAGCTTTTGGCTTCATTTACTGATAATAAACAGTGTTGCATACAACACATGTTCCGCAAAACACTCAGTCATACACATACAGATGCCAGTAATTTTTTTCCAGGATGTTGGGCACATTAAAATTAAAGGCAGCATCTCCCCTCACTCACCCTTTCCATTACCAAATGTGCACCCTGTTTGAATAATATATATGCTCCCTGACGGCAGCCAGTGCACTAATGTGTAAAAATTATGTGTAGCGTGTCACTAGTACCTTTTTGAAAATTCATGGCTTTCCCAGACACAGTTTTGTAGTGTAGAAGGTTTCCAGGATGGTCACTCAAATACCTTGGGTCTGTACCGTAGGCTTAATATATGCAAGTGATAATGGCTTTCTAGAATAACTGCTTTATGGGCTTATAGTCATATGATAGTTTTTGAGAAAGAAAGCGCTAGTGTGGCCTTCAGATTCCTTCCTTTTAGATTATCTTTTGAATCATAGTCTGAATTCTAAAGATACAGATTTCTTTAGTTTTAGGTGATATCCAAAAGTTTCCAAGGCTACAAACTCCGACCTTTATGGGGGAGTTCTAAATGAGGGATACCTGTGTTGCTGGTGTACTATCCAAGTGCTTAGAATCCATTTACTTTCATTTCGCCCCTGCATATCATATGAGCCCTCTTAGTTAGAAAAGTTTCTACTATTACAATTAATATGAAGTCTTCACGTAGTAATGTCAGTTCTTTGCCCACCATCTGCCATTAGCTAAAGGAGGTCCTCTTGGTCCTACTCTTCTAAATACTGGCCAGTGAGTCAGCAAAATTTATTGTACATGTGGTGTCGGTATGAGGTGCTGTGATGAGATGACAATCAAACTCATTGTGGCCTCTTGCCTTATGGAGATGCCGTCCCAGCAGTGGAAGACAGTACTTTCACAAATTACTGTTTTTCTTGAAGATTTATTTTATTGTGTTTGATAGAGAGAGAGAGACAGAGAGAAGGGGGAGGGCCCAGAGCAGTCTCCACAGCTGCACGTCATCAGTTTCCTACGTAGTTTCATTCCACAGGTGGGCGCAAGTCCTCATAGGTCAGGAACCAACCGGGGGGCCTCCTGCATGGTAGGCAAGCCCCTGTGAGCCAGGGGCCTCCCATATGCGAAGCATGCCTGGGGTGGGAGCCGAACCAGGGGCCTCCCACATAGGAGGCTCACCCTGGTGAGAACCAAACTGGGGGCACACCCCAGTTTAGCATATGGGTCAGCACAGATCGGGACCGGGACTCGATCCTTAGATCCCAGGGCTGCAAGACGAGTGCTCAACCTGCTGAGCTACCCGGCTTCCCCTACGTTTACAAATGTTAGTTGCATAAGAGCAGAGGTATGTGAGAGGTTCAGGGATGTCTGAAAGAGCATAATTGGGAGATCCCACCTTGTCTGGGAGTTTGGGAGGCTCCTCTCAGGACAGTATTAATTAAACTGAGATGTGAAGCATGGTTAGGATTTAGCTAGGGAAACTGAGGGACATCTTATACGAAGTCCCTGTGACTATGGAGAAGATGACTTGTTTGAATTTTGGAGAAGGCAGGGGCAGAGCACTGGGAGGTTAGCAGGACTCTGATTCCAAAACATCCCAAAACACTGATGGTGAGTGTCAGGTTTCATTCTGAGAGCAGTGGGCAGTGAAGGATTTTAGGCAGGGACTGACTCAAACACATTTGCTTTTATTTGGAAATCTGTCATTCTGTGTGTTTTGGAACATGGTTGACAGAGTGGTTGGAGAGAGGCTTGGAGGCTTTGCAGTAGTGTGGGTGGGAGATGAGCGATGGTGATTGTCTGGTGGACAGCGGTCATGGCAGAGGACATACTGAGAAGTGGATTGATTTCAGAGTTCCTTGTGGGTCAGCATGGACAGGACCTGTGATTAATTGAACTTGAGAAAAAGGGAAGCATCGAGGATGATACCTGGATTTCTGGCTTAAGCCATTGTATAGATAGTAGTAAGTTTTCATGTTGAAGAGGATAAAATATTTTCTGTACCTATCTCATTATTGCTATCTGAGCATCAGTGTCAGAAGCTCATAAAATGTGATGGTAACAATAGAATCTTTTTATACAGGGTATCTTCTGTTACAGTTGAACAATAAAATTTGGCTTAAATCATAGACTTTCTCTTTTGATTGTCATCTGCTGAGAGTTAAACATAGCAACTCACAAAGTGGCCCAAAGAGAATCTGACAGATTTTAGGATTCCTATATCTTGGCTCAATTGTCTTGAGCACGTCAGTCTTTAAATGTTAGAGCTCTGCTGTATCCTGGGAAGATCTTTGTGGATTTTTGTACTCTTCAACATGGTGACAGTTCTATTCCTAGTTTATTGCAACTGCTCAGTCCTCCCCATACCTTTAACTATGGATATTCTCCTTCCAGTCCCAAATTTTCAGCTTAAGTTTTAGAGTGTTGTAAAGAAGTGTGAATACTGAAGGGTATAAGACTGGCTTGAAATCTCAGCCCTACTACTTAATTCATGTTTGCTTTGTTTAATTGAAAAAAAAACAACCTCAACCATAACTAATGTTTCCAGTGCCCCCCCCCACACACACACACACACCCTTGCCTTACCACTTTAGTGCCACCGGCCCTATTTCTACCTGCCAGCTACTTCATTCATTCATCCTATGGGGTTTTCTCTGCTCATTGAATTCTCCTTTGCCCACAGGACAGGCAAGAATTAAGAGGGAATTAACTCTGAGCTGAACAGCCCTCAATCAGGGACTGAGAGTTGGATCAACACCCTAACTCCCAGGTCCTCTAATGGGGGTAATGCTGAGTTGTGCATCCCACACTGGCTTGCAGAGTTCCCCTGGGAGCATTAGCTTCAGTTGCTCACTGTGGGAGTTGGCTTGATTATACATTCTTTATGTCCTACCTACTGTCCTGGTCTTAACTTCCTACACTCCTGCGCTGTTGTACACTTGTCCTCCCAAATAAACTTCTTATACTTGTCTCACAGGGTCTGCTTCTGGAGTCCACACTAAGACAGCTGTGAGCTTTGGTTTCCTCAGTTTTAGACAGACTGACTCGTTGGGTACTATCTCTGTTATTCTTCCTGGTGTGTATCAGTTGCTGCTTGAACCTGTCAGTTAATAAAAGTTCTTGTTCTTTTCTTCAGATTAGTCTGTTGGTCTGAGACTCTGAAACATGTTAGAGCCCTGCGTTGTGGGGGAGAGCTCTGAAGTACAGAGGTAGTTGTGAATCAAATACATCCAGGACCTGCACTTCACAAACAGGCCTGTGGGACCAGATGTGTGTATCGAAGCAGAACACCTGCTGCTTCCTGAAGAAGGGATCCTGGCCTTGATATTTTTCCTAAGTATTTGACATTTTTCTCTGTGTTTATTAGTGGTACATTCTGTCACTTACTGTATTAGTCTTGATACTTTTACTGCTTTCTTTCTTGTCTTCCTTGTTCTGTAAGATGCAGGGTACTATAACAAAAAATAAAATAAATAAAAGTAAAAAAACAACAAAAAAACACATTGTTTTCCTGGTGTTGATAGTACTTTTTAGCCATGTGTCTTCAATTATGTTTCTGTGAAAATCTTTGATATTTGATAGGCTTTACTTTATGTCTTTATTATTGTTTGTTTCTTTTTCTGGGTATTACCACTATTTGGACCAATTATTTTGAAATTTTACTTTTCATGCTCCAACTATTTGTTAGTGAGGAAAAATGTTATCTCTACGTAGTAGAATCCCACAGAGAGAACAAAGTGGTCTAGAATATTGGTTCGCTATCTTCAATTTCTGTGTCTTTCAGCATCTGCATATATTTCCATCATTCCTTTCGATGGTATTCACAGATTATCGGCTCTTCCATTCTTTGCAGTCACTTTCGAGTTGAATGCCAGGAGATAAAGAATGTGGTTGAGACCTGATTAGAAGGAATTTCAGATTCACTGGTAGAGCCTAATTAGATAGAAGCTGCTGAAGAGAGGAGAGGAACAATTAACTAAGAAGTTTGACAGGCAGTCATCATGTGGTAGATATGGCTGAGCGACACCCATTATTCATTATTCCTAGGTATCTTTTCTTAACAATAAAGACTAGATAACTGAGAATGTTATTTTCTAGATTCCTGTGCAGCTAGAATTCTGCCTGTGAATTAAGTGTAGTTGACCCTTGAACAATGCAAGGTTTAGGGGAATTTCCCTACCATGCAATCAAAAATCTGCACATAACTTTTGACTCCCCCAAAACTTAACTACCATTAACCTACTGTTGACCAGAAGCCTTATGAATAACCCAAACAGTCAATTAACACATACTTTATATGTTATTTGTGTTGTGTATGCTATTCCTACAATAAAGTAAGCTGCAGGAAACAAAATGTTATCAAGGAAATCATAAAGAAGAAAAAATATATTTACTGTATTTATTGAAAAAAATTAGTGTACAAGTGGTCCCACGTCCTTCAAACCCATACTGTTCAAGGGTCAAGAGTACTTGCTCAATGTCTGGAGATGGAAATGAAGAAGATGCCTTGCAGCTGTGGCTTCAGGTGTCTCTGTCTGATAAACCTGGATATGGAGAACCCTGGGTTTTCTACAGTGGTCTTCCAGTGTCCAGTTACCAGCTTCCTGGATGCTGCACGGCAGTTGTGGTGGGACTGCTTGATCTCGGATGGCAGCTTTGCCAGTGTATTTCTAAGCTCAGCTGTTCCCCTGGTGGCTTCCTGTCTGTGGCAGAGAAAAGGCCATTCTTCTACCCTGTCCAATGATTTTTGTAAGTAGCTGCTTCTCTGTATTTAAACCCCTTCCTGTCTAAAATTTCTCCAGTGATTTCTGTTTTCTGACCTGAACCCTAATTGAAATAAATGGATTGAAACAGACTTTGTGCTTTAAAGGTCTCAGGCGTCCTCAAATTTTTTAAACAGGCGGCCAGTTCACTGTCCCTCGGCATGTCCACACATGCACACTGCGGGCCCGGGACGGGTCGGCTGCTAAGCAGGACAGGCAGCATTGGCAAAAACACCCGGTGGGCCAGATAAATGTTTTCGGCGGGTCACATGTGGCCCGCGGGCCGTAGTTTGTGGACCCCTGGAGCCTAGACCCGGAGGGCAATAGCAGAGCCTAGGAAGAAGCCTCAGGATGATCGGCGGCTGCAGATAGTACCCATAACTTCACGATCCGGTATCAACATTAGAAACCGAGGCAACTGCTAGTCCACTTACATAGCAGCTAATGCTTAAGCTCAAGCTTGTCCAACCTGCAGCCTGGGACAACTTTGAATGCAGCCCAACACAAATTCATAAAGTTTCTTAAATCTTTATGAGATAGCTTTGTGATTTTTCCCCCCCTTTTTTTAGCTCATCAGCTGTCGTTACTATTAGTATATTTTATGTGTGGCCCAAGACGGTTTTTCTTCTAATGTGACCCAGGGAAGCCAAAAAGTTGGACACCCCTGCTTTAGCTCATGAGGTCCTGTTGCATACACCCCTCTTAGCTCTTCTGTACACTCCTTCGCCAAGGGTGACAGTGAGGCAGCTCTCAGTTGCATGCTACATTGTTGCCAACTCAGTGCTTTGAAGCAGGTGTCATTTTACCTTTTTTTCACCTGAGAAATAAGGTGAAACATGGAAAAGTAGAATAATTTGCCTAACCTTTAGAGGAGAAAGGAAAGGAAAGAGGAGAAGGAAGGAAGGAAGGAAGGAAGGAGGGAGGGAAGCTGGGATGACTCAGCAGGTTGAGTGCTTATCTTAAAGGAAGGAAGGGAGGGAGGGAGGAAGGAAGGAAGGAAGATAAGAAAGGTGGGAAGCTGGGATGACTCAGCAGGTGGAGCACTTATCTTGCAGCCTTGGGATCCAAGGATCGATTCCTGGCCTGGCCTGTGTGGACCCATCAGCTGCACTGGGGTGTGCCCCCAGTTCAGTTCTCACCAGGGTGAGCCTCTCATGGCAGGCCCTTGGTTTAGCTCCTACCCCAGGCGTGTCTCCCATGTGGGAGGACCCTGGCTGGCTCCTGCCCTGTTCAGCCCCGCACTGCCTATGGAATGAAACTATATTGAAAACTAATGACGTGCAACTATGGAGACTGCTTTGGGCCCTCCCCCTTCTCTCTGTGTCTGTCTTTCTCTGTCTCTCTCTGTCAAAAAAAAAAACACCAAAACAATAAGAAAGAAAACAAAGAAAAAGAGAAAGCAAGCAAGCAAGCAAGAAAGCTGAGTGCCTAATATGCTGGGGAATACAGTGAGCTGGCTGAGGGCGTGCACGCTAGAGTAAGCTGCTCTCAGTATCTGTGACTGGCCACTGAGGCAAACATTCCCACTTTCCATGTTTCATTCATTATGCTAATTTCCTACCAAGCTCTAGCCCCACCTCCATCAATTATTTTTGTCTCACCCTTCTAATTACAACATTATATGACCATTCAGGCTGGTACTAATTAAATCATTACTTAATTCACAAAGTGTGAGATAATGCTAATGCTTCTTGTCAGCTAAAATTATAACATCGTACCTAGTTCCTTCATTCTCAGTAGGGGTGTGTGTGTGTGTTTATTACTCTATCAGACAACTTTGCTTACCTCCTTAATAGCTTGCTGACTATCTAGACCCTACTTTTTACCAAAAATGGGAAAACAATGTGGTAGATATAGCAACGTGTACCTGCAGATCATGAACTTGACATTATTGTGGGAAAAGCCTCGATAGTAAAGAAAAAAAAATTAGTGTTAAAACTTATCAGAGAACTATTTGCTGCCATATTTTCTTGTCATTATGTTATTTATATTATATTATTTTAACAGAGTAAAACAGTAGTTTTACATCTCCTTTTCTCATATTTAAAACATTTTTTTGTTGTTGTTTGTTTTTTTTGCTCAATTAGATTTGTGATCACGAGACATAAAGTAGTATTCTTCTCCTTCTGGAGACGAACATAGTATGTGACAGGCAAATTGTCAGGAATAATTATACCAAATGATGGAATGAAATCCAATGGAAAACATCTCTTTTCTTGCTAGTGATACATTTTTTATTTAAGACACAGTGAGCAGCAAACACATTTATAACAAGGTGAAATTGACAAGTAGACCTCTGCCGTGATTTCATTTTTAATTGCTAGTAAACTAATTAGCCAAAACAACATGTTGTGTAATCCACAAAACGGTCGCTAATACCTTCTCCAATAGAAGTGAGATATATGTGTTGTTGTTGTTGTTGTTTGACAGAGACAGAGAGAGACAGAGAGAAGAGGGAGGGCCCAGAGCAGTCTCCATAGCTGTATGTCATCAGTTTTTAACAGGGTTTTGTTCCACACAGGTAGGCGGGGGCCACACAGGGCAGAAACCAGGCCAGGGACCTCTCCCATGGAAAGCTCCCTGGCGAGAACCAAACTGGGGGCCTCCCACATGAGAAGCACACCCCAGTTCAGCATATAGGTCCACATGGGCTGGGACCAGGACTCGATCCTCACACTCTGGGGTTGGTTGCAAAATGAGCACTTAAGCCACTGAGCCATCCCAGCTTCCCCAAAAGTGACATAAATGATGTAGAAAAATTCTCCTTTAAGAGATAGCCAGAAAAAAAAAATTGTTTCAAAAATCTCACTATAGACCTCACATAGTAAAGCTTCCTCCCACTTGCATAATAGCATTTGTATGTAGCATTTGTTTTGGGATGTGAATAGAAATTAAGGACAAGTGAATAATTTTTTTTAAGACCAAAATTATGCATCAAAATAGCACCCACTTTCTTAAATATAATTGTTGCATGTAGTTGAGTTATTTCTAAGACTGAAATTCAACAGTTCTTTCTCTAGTACAAGAGTTAGCAAGTGCTTTCTGTAAAGGGACAGTTAGTACATACTTTTGGGTTTGTGGGCCATCCAGTCTTTGTCACAACTACTCAGTTCTGACAATGTAGTGCAGGAGCAGCCATAGACAACACATAAATAAGAGTGATAGTGTTCCTATTAAACTTTATTACGTACACAAAAATTTGAATTTGATATACTTGTTATTTGTATTTATCACAAAATATCATTCTTTTGGATTTTTTTTTAAACTATTTAGTTCCTGGGCTATACAAAATCTGTCATTGGGTTGGCTTTGACCCACAGGTTGCAGTTTCCAGCCCATGTCAGGCAGAGTCACTATTTATTTCTTAGTGTCTGCTGTGAGCCAGGCAGAGTGTTAAGTACTAAGGGATATTCAGAAATAAAGTTTCTTCCCTGAAGAAGCTTACTGTTGGGCTGGGAAGGACATACAGACAACATTGAGAGATGTAGTATTAGATGTTACGTGGTAAAAGCCACTCTGTGACAAAAGTCACCATTGCTTTACAAATTTGGAAGAGGGAGATCATTTCAGCTCAAGGAGATGCTCTGCTGAGACGTAACCTGGTTCGGGAAGGATGAACGGAAATGGTGGGATTTCAGCCAGACCCTGAAGACTGAGGTTGTGGACATTTAGAAACATACCAGGGGCACAATGCCTTCTTTTGAGGGGTGTGGGTATGGCTGGGGATAATGAAAGTACCAGCCATGATTTAGTTATTCTTATCATTTTTCCCCTCAGTTATTTCTTCATCTCATTATGAAAATTTCAAACAATAGCCAAGGTTTTAAAAATTTTACAGTTAATACCAAATACTTACCACCTAGATTTTACCGTTAACATTTGCTACAGTTGTTTTATCACCTATTTATTCTTTGATCTATCTATTTTATTTTTGGTTTATTTCAAAATAAATTTCAGACATCAAGATACTGTCTCAGAAATACTTAAGCATGCATATTATTAATTAGAATTTAATAATGATTTATAGTTTTTCTCTTTGTGTAAAATTCACATATAATGAAGTGTACTAACATTAAATGTACATTCCTTGAGATTTAACAAGACTTATCCCTATGTAACCTAAATTCCTACCAAGATATATTTATGTTCTTATCACCCCAGAAAGTTCCATCTCAGTCAATCCTTGCCCCATTCTAACCTTCTAACCTTAAATGATAACTGTTGCCATTTTTTTCTCTTTTAGATGCCTTTGACTGTTCTAGAATTTCGTATAAATGGAATCATATAAGAAGTGATTATTTGGTTTTGGCCTTTAGTCATCACTTATTTTGTCTTGCTTGGTTGTAATATTCTTGGAAACAGGAGGACCTAAATGCATTTATTGTACCAAGAGAAACATGTACTCTGGAGTGTCTAATGTTCTATTAACAGAAACAACTATTCATTTCATGTATATTATCTTTAATTGCTATAAGATTAAATGACCTGTGGATTACATTTTTACATTAACTTTTTTTTTTTTTTTAAGATTTATTTTATTGTTTTTGATAGAGACAGAGAGAGACAGAAACAGAGAGAAGGGGTGGGCCCAGAGCAGTCTCCATAGTGTTACATCATCAGTCTTTGACATGGTTTCATTTCATACAGGTGGGTGGGGGCCATGCAGGGCAGGAACTGGGCTGGGGGCCTCCCACATGGGAGGCATGCCCCCTCGAGCCAGGGGCTGAACCGGTGGGGGGGCGGTGAGAACTGAACTGGGTGCCTGCTGCATGGGAAGCATGCCCCAGCTCAGCATATGGGTCTCCACAGGCCAGGGCTGGGATTCGATCCTCAGTTCCTGGGGCTGCAAAACACACACTTAACCCGGGCTGAGCCATCCTGGCTTCCCTACATTAACTTTTCTTAAATGTCTATTATTTCCAGCATTTCACATATTTTGTGTTAATTGGACTAGTCTTTTTAATCGCTATTATCCTATTTTGCGGAAGAGGAAACTGAGGCAGGGAATTGAAGTAGCTATTTCTTAACCTCTTTCTGTTGCCACTTTAGATATCAGTTGGGGACTGCTTGGTATCAGAGGTAGGAGTGGGTATTTAAGAGATGAATCATCATGGAGCTGTTGCATTGTAACAGTCTTTCTTATCAAGAAATGGGTGGAATGTAGAAGTGGAGATGGTCAATAGGGACATGCAAAATTTGTTACTTATTCTATTGCAAAGAAGGGATGAGGACTATAGAGAATTCAAGGCCTGCATTTTAACATTTATGCTTAACACTTATGATTAAAATGTAGGTCCTATTTTGCTGTAGTATGGTATAGAATGTTAGGGTTTGAGACTAAAGGATACACTTCTTTTGAATAAGTGTTTAACTAGTAGAGTTATATTTACTTAAGGATCTCAAGATGCTTTATGACCATCACATCATTAGGCCATTTAATTCTACTGCAATGTTGCAAAATTATTCCATGAAATTTGCAATTTAAGATTCTGCTTTTAAAAACCCCCAAAGTTTGGAGGAAGCCAAATGCAGGATGCATCAAGATAAGTGGCTTTACTGTTCAAAGTAGGAATGTGCCCACTGATATGTCTTCAGACCAGCTTATAAAGTATTTAAATGTTCTTTTCTGTGCTTTATGATAATATTTCTTTGTCTGGAAACTTGCATTATCATTGTTTTCATGGTGAATATATCATCCTTTTTAAATATTGAACTCCATATGTGCTTGTGACATATGTGGAAAAAATTAGGCAGCATTTAATGTCATTTGAGAAGCAGTTTTCATTCCTTGTACTTAGTCTATTACATAGTCTTGGTTTTCACTGGCAATTGAAAATTGATGCTTCTTATTGTTAGTTTAAGAAGTTTAATGACTTAAATCTCCCCTTATAAGCAACTTCTATATTAAGTCTTGACTGTAAGAGAGAATTTCCCTGCCTTTTAAAATAAATTTTACCTAGCAATTAATAAGATACCGGAGCACTATCTCATCAAATCAGTGTGTTATATTTGGGTTTAATCTGTCCAGATGCAAAAGAAAGTCACGTGATTTTTTTAACATCTTAGTCTGTCTCCCTCATTTTCCTCAAAACAGTTTTAAAAATCAGTTTCGGGAATCACCTCTATAATACTAGGCTGACATAGTAAGTGTCCTGAAAAGTTTGTCTAGAAATGCCCTGTCCAATGCTTGAATCTCTTCTCTAGCATTCTCGATGAATGGGTGGTCATCAGCCTAAAGGAGAACTGACTCCATCCCATGGCCTGGGAGCGTTCTCATGTAAAATTTTATAGTCCATTTTGGTACAGTTCCCTGAGGCAGCTTCCAGTTGAGATGTTAGTTCTTTAACATTTGTAGAAGGGTTAAAATGCAGTTGTTAATTAACAAATTAGTGATTTTTTTTCTAGCAAAACAAACAGCAAAGCATCAAAAACATTGATTATGATACTTCAGAAATTAATTTGATAAAAAAATGATTGTATTATGAACTTTTCTGCTCCTTTTTCTCAAGTTAATGGCAACATAAAATGGCTGTGTTCATGTAATTTCTTTTCTCATTCTGGCCCAAGACTTGTATAGCTCCCAGTGGTAGATTTTGCAGTTGTATTGCATGATTAAAGTGTCCATCAAAACCTTATGGTTGGTAAACAGTATTAAAAATCCATCTCCAGCTTCTGTAAACTGTACAGAGAGCTATGAATATTAGAAGAAATGGAAATATTTTAATTAACTCAAGTAGGACTAATCAAAGCAAAGCAACCTGTTTATTGAATTGAGCATGTAAATGTCTATTCATCCATGACATGGCTTAACATTTATGTCATCTCTTAAAAGCTACCCTGTTCCTTGTATGAGTATAAGCTATTGCTCAGAATGGAACTGAATTACTTAGAGGCTTCCCCACCCCTTAAAAAAATTACATGTCGTAGATCATTTCTTTAACATTATTTTTTCTGTATTCAGTTAACTTCAAATAACCCAACTTCTTTCATGAAGGAATAAGTGCAGACTTGAATAATTTGGTTCAGTCACCCTGCTGTCACTTCTTTCTTTCAAAGAGAAATTTTATCATTTTCATTTTTTTTTTTATTCTAAAGTTTATTGTGGTAACATTGATTTAGTAAGTGCTTACTATGTACTGGGGTACTTTTTAAACATGTTTATGCATTATCTCATTTAGTTCTTGCATCAATATCTTGTTTTTTCCATTGTATAAAAGAAGACATAGAGACGAAATGTACAGCGTTACAAGTGGTAGAACTAGGATATGAACACACATGTCATAATATTCATTGTGTTGAAATGAATTTAAATTGTGCCAAAGGTGATCAACATTAGAGACCAGTAATAAATTCCTAAAATCAATAAATAGATGTTTAAAAGAGCCTCTTTAGTAAGTACAGACTCCTTTAATACATTTAATGCAGTCTTCAGTGTGTATAAAAAGTAGAAATTTAATGATTCTTTTTATTTTTAAATAATTATTTTCACTATAAAAGTAAATACAAAGTAGACAAAAAAATCTTATATTCCTGTCAATCTAACAAATGACACTTTTTGTTTGGCCCAATTCTTTCTAATCATTTTTCCCATGTGCTTTTTAAAACAAAGAAACATATTTATTGAATTATATTAATAGTATATAGTCCATAAAGTCTACCAGTGTTAAGTATATAATTAAATGAGTTATGTTAAATGTACAGATTTGTGTAACCATCAACATAATGCAATGTAGAACATTTGCATCCCTCTGCTCTGTGTCCTCGTTCTGTAGTTTCTTAAGATAGAAGCTTCTGTTACTGGTTTGATCGCTCTGTCATAGGTGTTTATAGCACTTTCGCTGAAACTCATAAACCATAATATAGCATTGTTTTTATTTTCAGTAAGTTCAAAATCATTTTAAATTTCTTATGTGATTTTTTTCTCTCTGACCCATGGAATATTTAGAAGTGTGTTCATTTGTTTAAATATATTTGTAAATTTCTCAAATCCCAAATTTCCTTTTGTTTCAATTTGTAATTTAGTCAGAAACGCAGAAACTATATTTCTTATGATTTTTTTTTATTTATTGATACTTCTTCTGTGGCCTAGCATATGCTCTATCCTAGATAATATACCATATGTGCTTGAAAAGAAGGTGTACTATACTATAGTGCTTTGAGTGGAATGTTCTACATGTGTCGGGTCAATTTGTTTGTTATTGTTTAAACCAACTATATACTTGTTGATTTTTCTGTCTAGAAGTTCTATCCATATTTAGTGTGGAACAATGAAGTTTCCAACCCTTACTGCTTGGTTATTTCTCCCTTCAGTTTTGTCAGTTTTTGCTCCGTGTAATATGTAGCTCTATTGTTAGCTGTATGTATATGTATAAATTATATCTTCTTGATGATTGACTCTATTATCATTTAAAATGTGCCTCTTTCCCAGTAACAGTTTTGGTTTAAACTCTGTTTTGTATGACAGTATATTCTCTCCACCTCTTTTATGTTTCTTTTTTGTTTTCCATTTCTCTTTTAATTTGTGTTTGCGTTTTATGTGTGCTTCTCATAGACAGCAAATTGGGTTTTTAAAAATCCAATTTAGCAATCCCTTTCTTTTACTTAAGGTTTTAACTCATTTATATTTAATATCTTCATTGATTTGGTTGGATTTCTAGCTCCATTTTAATTTTTTTTTTAACTTTTATTTTTTTTATTTTATTGTTTTTTGACAGAGAGAGGGAGAGAGAGAGAGAGATACAGAGACAGAGAGAGAACTGAACTGGGGGAGCTCCCCAGTTCAGCACATGGGTCCACACGGGCCAGAGCCAGGATTCGATCCTCAGTGTCCAGCGCTGCAAAGTGAGCGCTTAACCCAGTGAGCCATCCCGGCTTCCCCACCATTTAAATTTTTTAATTTGTCTTATTCGTTATTTCATGTTCCTTCTTTACAGTTCATTTTGTATTAAATAAATGTTTTTTAGTGTATCATTTTAATTTCTTTGTTGGTTTTTACTATAATTTTAGAGTTTTTCTGGGTAGTTGCACTAGGGCTTAAAATGCATATCATACATACCTTATCATACCAATCTATTTTAGTTTCACACTAGCTTAATTCCGATAACATGCATAGATTTGCTTCAGTCTAGTTTCATGTCCTCCTCCTTTACGCTTTTATTATCATGTATGTTATACCAATATAGCTCATTAGCCAAACGGTATATTGTTATAATGATGGCTTTATACAACTATATATTTTAAAGAAGTTAATATAAGAAGGGAGAAAAATATATCTATAAATTAAAAATATATATATATATAAACTTATATGCTTACTATTTCCATTACTCTTTATTTCTTTTGTGAGTTTGAGTTATTGCTTGGTATTATTTCTTTGGTCCACTGTAACTCTATTACCTCTCTCCTTCCTTTGTGCAATTAATTGTTATTATATCTTATACATGTTTATATGTTGTATGACCTACAATACAATTTTATAATTACTGTTTATGCAACTGCCTTTTAAATTAGCTAAGAGAAGAAAAGATGAACATTTCTATCTCAATTTGATAAGTCATAACATTATACTTTAATTACTCAAATACTTTTTTTCTTAAACTTTTTGAACATACTTATAAAAGCTGCTTTGAAGTTCTTTTCTGCTCAGTCAGTCCAACATCTGGGCCCCCTCATAGATAATTTTTATTAACTGATTTTTTTTTTTTTGTATATGGGTCAATTAAAAAAATTTTTTTTTTGCATGTCTCATAATTTTTACTGAAATTGGACATTTTAGATAATATATTGTGGCAATTCTGTATTCTCATCCCCTTCCCCTTCACACACATCTAAGGTAGTGGTTGCTTTTGTTTTGTTTTGTTTTGTTTTTTGATTCTGTGGAGCATGTTTCCTCCATAATTTATAGCCTTGATGTTTTGCTTTGTTATTCTCCTGCGCTCCCCTTATTCCTTACACACTCCACCCCTTTGCTGCATATTTAAGTCTAGCTTCCTGGGAATTACCCTGCGTCAAATAGCTTAGTGCTTAGCCAGAGACTGATCTGTGGGTGTTTGAGGACACTGAACTCAACACATTGGTCCATGAAACCATGAAATCTTTCACCTTTCCTCGATGGATCCATGTAAAGCTTGGAAATGAATCAGAAGGCCGTCAATTTACAAATCTGCCTTAAATTTTACCTGCTGTGTTTGTAAGGTCCCGTGCTCAGCAGTTTAAGTCACTCGCTAGCGCTTTCTCTAGGCTGCTGAGCTTGTACACAGCTTCGTGGATATACACTGCCTTCTACATCAGAATAGGATCTTACCAAATGCCCTCTTTCATTTTTTGGATCTCTCTATTAATTTTCTACCTGGTCTGCTGGTATGTTGCCTGCTTTAATCAGTAATGACATTTGAGACCAGCTGCAATGCTGCCCTGCCCTGATCGTTTGCTGTTGAGATCACTATTGTTTTTAACACCCCTGGGCATAGAATTTTCCATGTTCTGATCCAAATAAAATCATTCCTGAAGCCACAGAGCCTTGGTCCTCACAGCTTTGCTCCCCACCAACCCCAGCAGTAGTTCTGCCCCATGCAGTTGAGGAGAGAGTGAGACATGGGAGTAGCACCAAGATAAAGTCTACAGACTCCCATTTTTCTTACTGAAGTCTTAAATTTTCTTGAATAAACACTTCTCATTTTGTTGAGTACTTTTTGCTCAATTATCAATGTCCTTAAAAAGTTGTTTTTAACAATTTTGTCCATTTGCATTCTTTTTGTGATGAGGGTTTGACAAGCTCCTCAGCTATTCCAGAAGTTCTGCTTTTTCTGAGTTTTTGTCATTGTTCTTTAAAAATAAATATGCTACAAAGTACACTAAATGCTATGGTCTGGATGTTTTTTATCCTCTGTAATTACATATGGTGACGTTCTGATGCCCGTTGTGATGCTCTTAGGAGGTGAGTCCTTTGGGGAGGTGGGGAGGTCATGAGGATGGAGCCCTCGTGGATGACAGCAATGCTCTTATAAAGAAGGCCCACAGAGCTCGCTCGCCCCTTCAGCCACAGGGGATACAATGAGAAGGCAGCAGTCTGCAACCCCGAAGAAGGCCCTTGCTACTAATCAACCATGCTGGCACCCTGATCTTGGAGTCCCAGTCTCCAAAATGGTGGCCAATAAATTTTTGCTGTTTGTAAGCCACCTCGTTCGTGATGTTTTATGGTACAGCCCAAGTGGACTAAGTAAGACATTAATCTTAAGTATACAGCTCAATGGATTGTTACATATGAAAACATCCTTGTAATTACCACCCAGATGAAGATAATAGAACATTTTCGGTGCCCCTTCCATTTCCCTTCCTGAGTCTCTACCCCCATCCCAGAGTTAACTGTTCTGACTTCTGTCATCTTTTTACTGAACAGCAAGTGGAGAGCTGCTGCCTGCTTCCCATAGGCAAATGCTGGAGGCAGAGAGGTTTGGTGAAAAAGGAGTCTTTATCCAAAAGCAACACAATTTTGAAAGAATGGCAGGCTTCTGCCTCAGAACCGAGTTTCTCTAAAACACCCAAAGAAAAATAATCCTGCCACCCTCTGCCAAGCCAGGCCAGTCCTCAGCTGCACCTGGAGTTTCTTTGCCCTTTAAACAACACTGTCCTTTGGAGAACATAGGCGGCTGGCCGCAGCACAATCATCCAGGCGGATCCTCGAGGAAGGGAAAAAGGGCCCCAGTCTCTGCCCTCCTTTACGTTAAATCTCCCAGCCCGTAATCCATGCACTCCAGAAGTGTCCAACTTTCCAGCCAATCCCGTCCTGGATTAGCAGATCTGTACCTTACCTTGCCGTCATGTTCCAGAAGGGAGTAAAAGGGCTTTTTGTGGCATCTCTGCCCAGGTGTAGGGAGATCTGTGATGTACCACCTTAGCTTGTTTACTGTTGCCCAGGGCAGCCTCTTCCTATGGCCCCATCCCTTGTATCAGTCTTAGATTGTTTCCTATCCTTAAACTTTATATGAATGAAATTTTACAATATGTATACTTCTATTTCTGGCTTCTTTCATTCAACATAGTATCTTCTGAGATTCATCCATGTTTTGGATTGTAGCAGGGTTGTTTTTTTTTATTGTTTTATTTTTTTTTAATGCTAATACTTTATTTATGAATTTGGCACAGTTTATTTATCAGTGGGCCTTTTTGGTTGGTTCTAGTTTGGGGCTACTATTAATGAAGCTGCCCTGAACATTCTTCTCTCTATATATATTTTTGTGAACATATATGTATATAATTTTGACATGCTCAAATAACAATGTATAATTTTGCCTCTTGCTTTTTTAAGGTTAACATGTTGTCAAATTTTTTTTATGTTTCTGTCATTGTTATCACATGTCATTAATATTTTAACAATACTTTTTTCAGATGGATTGCACAGTAAATTTTCTTGTTTTTCAAAAACTGGGGATACTGGGATGGTTCAGTGGGCTGAGCACTCATCTTGTAGCCCTGGGGGCCAAGGATTGAATCCCAGTCCTGGCCCATATGGACCCATATGCTGAACTGGGGTGTGCCCCCAGTTCATTTCTCACCGGGGTGAGCCTCCTATGTGGGAGGTGCCCGGTTCGGCTTCCATCCCAGGCATGCTTCCCATATAGGAGGGCCCCAGCCATTTCCTGCCCTGTGCAGCCCCACATCTACCTACAGAATGAAAACTATGTAGAAAATTAATGACATGCAACTATAAAGACTGCTCTGGGCTCTCCTCCTTCTCTCTGTCTCTGTCTCAGTCTTTCTTTCTCTCTTTGTCAAAAACAATAAAAATAAATCTTAAAAAAATAAACTGTCAAAAACCTGAGTTCAGAATCCCAGGATAGCTGAACAGGTTGAGCACTTGTCTTGCAGCCACGAGGTCCGGGAATCAAATCCTAGTCCCGACCAGTGCAGACCCAGATGCTGAACTGTGGTGCAACTGGTCATCGCTGGGACGGCGGCAAAGGTTCTTGCCTCCCATGAAGGAGGCCCCTGGTTTCAGTTCCCACCCTGTGTGTGGAATGAAACTGTGTTACAACTAATGATGTACAACTATGGAGACTGCTCTGGGCCCTCCCCCTTCTCTCTCTCTCTTTCTCTTTTTCTCCTCTCAAACAATTTAAAAAAAAAAAAGAAAAGAGAGAACCCTGTTTAATAATTAGCCATGGCAACAGGTAGCAGTTTGCGCTCAATAACTATTTATTTTTAATTATCTTAAAAAAATATCAGAATTCTGTTTTTTCTTAAATAATAGTATTTAACTAATTCAAGCTTAAACAAAATTTATTGCTTTCTTGCCCCTTACGTGTTCCATAACACAGGATTCAAATTTCAGTAATATTACATTTTTAATAAGCAAAAGCAGGAATTGTTGGGAACATTGATCTCTAAACATTTGAATAATTTTTTTTTTCTTTACATGTTTCACATTGGGTGAGACCCAGGTGACCTTACACATTGAGTTTAAAGAATAGAATCCCTTTTTTAAAAGACTTTTGGTGTTACTGCTTTCCTGCCTCTTTTCTACCCTCCTTCACATCAGCTAACACCTATGCTAAGGTGACCAGACGTCCCGCTTTTGGCGGGACAGTTCTGATTTTTAACAATTTGTCCCGCATCCCGCGGCATTTTAAAAAAGTCCCGATTTTTGGAAAGAATGCACGACAAGCTAGGGAACGGCGGGAGACAGACCAAATTTTTAATCAAGAACCCCCTGCCCCCGGTCAATGGTGTCCCGCTTTACCAATGTTAAAATCTGGTCACCTTAACCTATGCACTTATACTTGTGCAAGTGCACACCACCGTCGTCTTGTGTCCTAGAACCCATACTTCCATACTGTACTTGGAAATAATTTTGCCTATGGATCTGAGTATTAGAATGTGCAGATGTAGGAATTGTATGCTTTTTTCCTAGGCGAGTGGTGGCTTTCTCAAAACCTTTTGAGATTCCTGATAGGTAACATAAGCTGTAAGAACAGAAGGAGAATAAGAGGGGAAAGGAATTCTTAATGGGCCTCACATAATTGTGATTATGACTCCCAAGTCTGCTGAGTTTAAAGATGCCATTGCAGGAAGATCAATTTGTTGAGTTTGGCCTAATCCATTGGCTTCTATCTGATGTGTATTTTTCCATTAACAGCAGTACACCTTTTATCTCTCCTTTTACACCGTCAAACAAGGATCTAGTTTTTGGTGGACTTCCTTTTCTGTCTTTTTTTGATGGTCCCCTTAGGATACTAATGAGGCTTCAGGCTGAGAAGAGAAGACAGTAAGAGTCATCAAGGCTGACTACTGCATTGCCAGTAAAGGCATGCTCAGTGTGCAGTAGGCTTGAACTAACAAGTCAGGCCTAAAACAATTGGCATTGTCACCCTATACCGGCTTTACTATGCAGGGAAACTTGCTGCAGTGTCTACTGCTTTAATGTATCTGATTGTGAGAGGGAGACCGTCATTCACAAGGTTGGTCATGACAGGGTGGGTGACACTTGTGATTTTGTAGTGTTCAAACAAAAAGAGAAAACCAAACCCATTGTCTATAGTCATTGCAACTGAATTCCATCATGGGATGCATGGTTTTATTGGTATAAGAGAAATTGCAGCCAGAATGTGGTCATTTCAGTCACACTTGTGGATTAAAAGTCGGAGGTATTTGTGCCTTCCATAGGCTGTGTTATTCCTTTGGTCATTATGATTGGTAACTAATATATTATACAGTGTATTAATTATTATACTATATATGTTTATTTAGGCCCCAAAGTGGATACTAAGTGGGTAGAGCACATGTTGAGATTTCTCAGGTGCTGGGATTATTTTGTTTTTCTAGAACTGGCATTTCTTGAATGTTGTTCACATTTCTTTTGATCTCCTTAAGAATACCTTTCTTTCTTCTCTCAGCAGCTTCTTCTTCATTGTGAGATCTCTGTGTGTTCTTTTACACTCCCTCACTCCTCCCTACCTGTCATAATAATACTAATAGAAATAATGATTACACACATTGCATATGAACTAGGTCCCGTGCCAGTTGCTTTTCCGTGTATATTTTTTTCAGTAGCTGTTTTTTAACAGTTCTGTGGTATATTTATTTACATTTTGCAGAGGAGGGAACTAAGTCTATGTTGCTCTCTCTTCCTTGAGCATAAAGTCAGCCCTTCTCTTTAGACTGAGCTGGTAACCACCAGCTCCCAGTAAGCAACTCAGGTTCACATAGAGCTACATTTACTGCTGCGCCTTCCAGATGCTGGTCCTTTGTTTTGCTAAAGGTCTAAAACATGAGCCCCTCTCCAGAGATCTCACAGCAGCTGTACTACTTATCAGGGAGCTTCACTCTAGAAAGTTGATCCTCACAGAGGACTTTGGAAGAAATGAAGGGCAGAAGCTGTGAATCTGCTCAGTGCTGGTCTTTTACCCATGGAGCAGTGGTGGGAGCTGGAGGTGTGGTTTCCTCTCCTGGAGGCTGCACTAAATGTTCCCACTAAAGACGCATGACCTGACTTCACTGTTGGAAGGACTTTCCTGAAAGTCCACCGATGATAAAGGTTTAGTGTGCTAGCGATTTGCAATGGAACAACCTTTGCATGGAGTATGTTGACATATAAAACTTTAAATTCATTGGATGCACATCAGTTGTGTTATAAACAGGAGGGACTGATAGGCTGTGTCACTGTTATCTTCCCTGTGCTACATGTTATTGTGACTTAATAATTAAAACTCATATAGTTATCTATAGTTGAGATGGATGCTCTATTTCTCCTACTAGACATGAGAGCAGGCTACTTGTCTTTCACCTGTACATGTTTCTATCACCTAGCAAGGTAACTGACTTAAGCAGGATCCTTACTGAGTGTTTGTTGAATGAATAATAGATGTTTAGCATGGTACCTAATGGTAGGGTGGCTGTCTCAACTCTTCATTCTCAGGAGTTTGACTGGAAATAGCTGAGCACGTTGGTTCTTTGGTGACTGGAGATGCTTATGTTAAGAGTAAAATACAGACTCCCCCCACCCCCACCACACACACTCCCATTTTAAAGGAATAGTGATCTTCCTGAGTTGAGAACAAGCAGAGGGAAGGTAGGAGGGAAGGAGGCAGAGCTGACATGGGTGCCAGAGAGAAAACCAGCTGGGACCCTGGAAAAATGTGAAAGAAAACATGAACTAGACAAGAGCAAGAATTAAGAGAAAGAAAAAAAAAATACTGACTATGTAGTGACCACAAAAAAAGAAATAGAATGGATTAGTACTGCTCCCTAGGTTATTTTAATACATTTTTTTAAAGATTGATTTTATTGTTTTTGAAGATTTATTTTATTGTTTTTGACAGAGACAGAGAAGCGGGAGGGCCCAGAGCAGTCTCCATAATTGCATATCATCAGTTTTCTGACATGGTTTCCTCCCACACAGGTGGGCAGGGGCCGCACAGGGCAGGAACTGGGCTGGGGGCCTCCCATATGGGAGACATGCCCCCTTGAGCCATGGGCCGAACCTGGGGGAGGTGGGCAAGAACCAAACTGGGGGCCTCTCACATGGGAAGGACACCCCAGTTCAGCACACAGGCCAGGGCCGGGATTTGATCCTCGCTCACCAAGGCTGCAAAGCAAGCGCATAACCCACTGAGCCATCCTGGCTTTCCTAGTACATTTGTTTTCAATTCAGGTGGTAAAGGAAATAACTCTAGCAGTTCTTTGTGGATCTGCTTAGGAATTTTAGTAATTTTATTTTTTATTTTCCTTCGGGAATTTCCATGACTTTTCTTACATGGTATCTCTGCCTTTCATCATCATTATAGTCATTTGTTCAAGGGTCTGGGAAGGCTCATCTGCTTCTTGTTTATTTGTTCCTCATAATGGACTATTTGGTTAGCTTTTATTTAAAAAAAAAAGATTTCACAGGTAAAAATAAAAATTTGGAAAACACTACTGTAACAGAAAGAGCTCTTGGTAGAAATTCTGACTAGTCATGAGGTTTTTTTGTTTCATCTCTGAAGGTCCTTTAGTTTTCCATGGGTACAATGAAGATACTGAACTAACAATCTCTAAGAATCCTTCTTGCTCACATATTGTATTTTAAAGGATTATCTGTTAAAAATAAAAAAAAAATTGGAGAAGTAGATAATTCACATAACTGCTTCACTTAACTGTTCTGGGTATTTTTTGTACATCATCTCATTTAATCCTCATAACAACACTCTTCTTAGGTAAGAAACTGAGGCTTAGAGAGATCATTACTTCCCTCAGGAAACGGAGCAATTGCTATTTGTATTCCTTCTACCGTACCATGATGATGCCCAGTGAGCCAAGCCAGAATACAGTAGAGAAAAAAATGGAAAATGGAAAAATACATTGATGATGAAATGACTTAATCAAATACTGTATGTATGCATGCTTCCCCTCAGCTGTTATATCTTCCGAGGGCTCTCTCTGAACACCCTCTATAAACGCATACTCTCTGTATTGTCTATTCCCTGAAACTTGCTCTTTTTTCCTAGCGCTTATCACTATTTGACATTCATCCTGTGGTCTCTGCTGCCAAGCCAGACTAGATGGTAAGGCACACTACTCTGGTACATAGTGAAGCTCAGTAAATTATGTGTTGAATGAATGAACACACGTGATTATAAAAATTCTAGAAAAAATTTTAGAGATGGGCTTATTATCTAGAAATTGAATTTGTACTTTTGCCAGGTTTTTAGGGTTTTTTGTTTTGTTTTTGTTTTTTTGGTATTTAATTGCTCATCTCTCTGATGAGATAGTATAGTATTTGTCATTGCTACAATGTGGTAGCTTGTGCAGTTTCATTGGTTAGTATATGTGGCCTACTGTACCTTGTGGAAATGGAGTGGAAATTTTATTTGGAAACAAAAAGCAATTTTCAACATCTTCAGAAAGTTAACGTTGCCTTCCCAGTAAGTTTTTTTGTTAATGCTTTTTTCTTTCTTATCTTCTTTACTGATGCTTATTATAATGCTCATGGTCGTGGTCTGTATGCAAGTGTTAGTTTTAGGAACTAAAGCAGAATGAATCTAAGACTATTTCAGCGTAGTAAGTGTATCATCTACCTCAGCAAGTATTTTGTATTTGTAATGGAAATTGTTTTTCTCTCCTCCACTTTCAGCTTCTGTTTGGTTTTATGAGTATAAACAAATTTTGGCAAGCCTTGGGGGGCTCACCTAATGTATATCAATGTACTTTTTAATGCATTCATTGGCAGTAGTTCCACTTTGGTCTGGTATACACAATGCTTCTTTCTTCCTGTGCCTTCTGACCATTGTCCTTACGTGCAGCCGTGCAGGCAGACCCGTCGCCCAGCCAGGATGTGTGCAGAAGGAGGCCTACAGAATAGTGGTTTTTACTCCATGTTCTCTGTGCTGCTGATTCATCCTCTGTGTAACCGTAAAGTGAGCCCAGTACAATTATTTCTAGTTACTGCTGTAGAATTTCAGAAGTAGAAGACAGAGCTCATTAGGTTCCCTCCTCTCCCATTCGTTATTTAGGAAGAGACTGAGACCCCTGGAGAGGTCTTGCACTAAACTGAAGGCAGGGACTCTCGTGTTCACTAATACTTTTATATTGACCATGTCTAATATAGTGTCAGCAGTAGGTGCTCAATAAAAAATGTTTGCATTTTTCAAGGCCATACAAGTAATCATTGCAGAGTTTGAACTTGGAACCTGTGTCTCCTAGTTGTTTGTTCCATGTCACTTCCACGACTGTCTCCTTGTAGTTTAAATTAGGGCGTCAGCTTCTAGTCTTTCAAAACACAATGAGTTTTCAGTCATTTGCTGGTGAACACACAGCTGGTGTCCCTCATTGGTGAGGCTGCAGTTGCCCCTGAGCAAGTCTAGAACTGACACTGTTAACTGTGCTGCTCAAAGGAGGACTCCTCTACTCACATGATAGTCGGGCTGTGGCCAAAGTGTAACATTTAATTGCATTTTCTTAATCTTTACCACTGCATTGCTAAGCTTTCTAATACCTTCAAAATACCAAATCTCAGGCTTATCCTAATTAAAGAATCTCAATTTAATCCATATTGCATGACAATTCAATTTGTTGATTGCTTTTTCTCCCCCTCTTTGTGAAATTCCCGTCAAATGTATTAATTCAACATGATGAATCCTGTATTCAACCCACTGGAGTGAATAATTAAAATTAGCTGATAAAACTTTCAGCAGAATTACTTTGTGAAATTGCTGAACAGATGTGTCATTTTAATGAAAATCCACAGACAAGCTCCTTCTCCCCCTCGGCAGGATAAAAATATTATCCCCTCGGCACATACTTAATTTGGTGGTAAATACACTCGGAGCGATTGCTGGAAGGGAAGAAAAAGCAACTTGTCACACTTAGTAACTTGATTTTTCCCCAGCATGCAGTAACAGCTATCTACAGTAATTCATAGTGCTCTATTGTTGCTGCAAGTCCCAAAGAGAACTTATTAAAATGCAATAATCTCCTATTTAAACAGAAACAATAACCATTAAATTTCCTGTGGATCCAAAATTGAGCACAAGCCCCATCTGGTAAAAGTGATTAGAGGCCTGATGAGGGAATTTAATTTGCAACATTCAAAGACTAAATCTGAGCAGATCTTGTCACCTGGGACTAGAGTGCTGTTTGCTGTCTTCTTAAAAACCTCGACCTAAACTGAAAATGGAATGTAGAAGTGAAATGGTACCCAGGGGCCACCCCGACAGGACTGTTTTATTATATGTCTCCAGTAGGCCCAGCGAGCGGAGGGATGATTGCTCCCCACCTGGGCTTTGTTGGCAAGACCTTTCCAAGTGCTGACACCAATGCTGCCGTCCCCTGTGGTGCCCTGTGCGTTGTGGCAGTGGCCGCCTGGGGTCCCAGACTGCTCCCCACTGCCACCTGTTTCCTCTTTTCTCTCAGCCCCTTTCCCATCCACAGGGCCAGGCTCTTTCTTTTAGTGCCACATGTTTTCTGTCTCTGTCCGCAGGCAATCTCTTCTCTCTCAAGACCACACTTCTTTTTGTTGTCATTGTTTTAAGCTGTGAAAGAGTTAAGATTTGTTCCGTGTCATTGGTAAACACAGATCGTCATCTTCCTCCTCTTCCCAGCTCTTTCCCACAGTTCTCCTTCCTTATTTATAGCACTTTTTTGTTTTAAGATTTATTTTATTGTTTGAAAGAAGGTCAGAGAGACAGAGAGAAGGGGGGAGGGCCCAGAGCAGTCTCCATAGTTGTACATCATTAGTTGTGACATGGTTTCATTCCACACAGGTGGGTGTGGGGCCGTGGCAGGCAGGAACACACGTGTGAGGTGAGAACCTTCGCGGCCATCCTGGGGGCTACCACACATACTGCAGTTCAGCAGATGGGCAGGCCTGCATGGGTTAGGGCTGGGAGTTGAACCTGGGACCCTGAGACTGGAAGGCAAGCACTCAGCTGCTAAGCCATCCCAATACAGCCCCTTTCGTTATAGTGCTCTCCAGGCTGCAGGGAAACAAGGTGTGCATGCTGTCAGCAGAGAAACGCAGGCTTCTGTGCGTACATGAGCATTTGTGTGGTTGTAGCTCTGATCAGACAGTAATGCACCACAGCTGTCAGTATATCAATTAGTATAAACTCCTAATTAAGTATGTGCTTTCAGGAGTAGAGCTCTTGTTGGCATTGAAGTAACTTGGCAGGAGGTTGGCAGTTCCCGTGGGTAATAGCAATTCCTAATGTTTCTTTGTCCAGATCCTCCTTGGTGTTCTTTATCTGAATTTCCATCGTCAGCCTCCCCTTGATTTTCCTCACACTCTCTGCCCTCCTCCCTCCCCAATGTCTTCTCCAGCCCTCATGTCTCTGGGCAGTACATGCTCAGCAACTACTCCACCAAGCCTCCCTAACTGCTCTCTGCCAGGCCCTGGTTCACAAACTTGTTCTGTGAGAAGATGATTTTTCAGTTCTTCCATAGTTTAGAAAACCAAGCTTAGTACTTTTTAACCCTTTCTACCGCTTTCTCCCTTCTTGACGTGTAAGTGGATGCAGAACCTGCCCCGGGACGAAATTTTTAGGGGAGGATGGAAAGGATCATTCTATGAACCATACCAGTCTGGGATTCTTGAAAACTTGATTGTGTCTGTTGACCTGCTGTCTGTGAGGGATTATCCCCAAGACTGTGGGAGACATCAGAAGCTTCAGGCCCTGCCCCTCCTGCCTGCCTGTACATGAGGTTGGGAAAGCGTAGTGTAAACACAGAAATGTAAGTGCTCAGATGGTTTCAGTAGTGGTGAGAAAGGGATCATTGGGCCGAATGCAAGTCAATGAAACGCTGACTCGTAGAATTAGCAGAATAAGGAGCAAAGGCTGGGGATGGGTATAGCTCCTAGAAGCTGCAGGAGCTGGCTGGAGCGTCTTCGGTATTCCTAGCAGCCAACTTGGCCAACCACCATCTCGGGGAGTGTTGATGCTCAGCCACAGAGATTTAATGTGACACAGCTGTGCTCATGGTGCATCTTCCAGAGCTGTGGGTGCGATTGATGTACCGTAACCTGTTAACTAGTAGCTGCGACTTTGATGCCAGACACATCTGGTTGTGAATATCCCCTGAACCACCCTTCAACTCTGGGAAAGTTTCTTAACTTTACGAGTCTGAGTTTTCTTAATCATAAAATAGTGTTTAATAATACTTATGTCATGTGGTTTTCATGAGAATTGTGTAATGCGCTTGACATTTGAAAGGCACTAGATAACTGATGGCAGTGCACTTCTTGGGGTAGAAGGAGTGAATTAAATACAGAACGGGACCTAGAGCGTCTTGCTGTGCCCCTGCCCCCTCTCTTTCAGTATTACTTACTTCATTCCAGAAACTGTCCTTCTTGATGTTAGTTTTGGCCCTTTGTGTCTTTATTGCGAGGCTATACTTGTTTATCTACTCAAGACTTATTTTCTTTTTTTTTTCTTTTTTAAATTTTTTTTTTAGAGAGAGAGACAGAGACAGAGACAGAGAGATAACTGAACTGGGGGAACTCCCCAGTTAAACATATGGGTCCACACGGGCCGGGGCCGGAATTCGATCCTTGGTCCTCGGTGCTGCAAAGTGAACGCTTAACCCACTGAACCATCCCAGCTTCCCTCAAGACTTATTTTCATCTTTGGTATTGAACAGAAGACCCCCTGGTTTTATATAGCATGTACAATATGTATAGAAAACCCTGGAAAGATATGCATCAAAACATTCACAGTGGCTACCTTTTAATTCAAGGAATTATCTGTTTTCTTCTTTTTAGGTCAAATCTATATAATGTTTACAATAGAAAACCAAAATTTTTAATGAAATGGTTTTCTATTTAAGTTAACTTTCACTCAGGATTGTGAAATAAGTCAAAGCTTATGCTTAGGAGAAAGAAACTTGAGGGCTGTATCCACTTTGGGTTTTGAAGAGCAGCAATGAAGTGGTCTGAATCCAAGGTTAAGTCCTTGCTGCCTGGGAATGTCTGACAATGCCCACCAGCCCCGTGGCTACGAAGAATTCATAATGTCAGTGGCATTGTATCAATACAAAGCCTAGATAATTAGGGGAAGCCTGCCCAGCCAGGCTCTTGGCCTCCTGTAGACTTCATTTACCAAGCAGATACGTGGTCCTGAGTCCTAAAATGAGACAGAGATCCCCTTGTCCCGAATGGCATCTTTATCAGCTTTGATTTCCTTTGGTACATATTTGCCCTATCCATTTTGACTTGTACATAATATTCTAGGCCACTTTGATAGAATAAGAGTGCATAATGGGAAAAATAACATAAATCATTTTGATTGTTTTTGAGAACATTCAGTGCCTTAACACTATAGACTTACCTTTGTTTTAAGTTAAGTCCAGGTCCTATCTAAGAGGTTCAGTATAAAAGGTCTTATTTTTTAGCCATATATTGTAGCTGTATACAAATGTTCTGTAAAATATATCCCCTAGATAAAAGTGCTTAATACTTTTTTGAAGTTTTTTTTTAACCTTTCTTTTGGTAAATATAAGTCTTTTTGGCTTTGATGTGACTATTACACCCTTGGTTTGGGCTCTTTCTCCATTTCTTCGTTCCCAGACCCCCTGGGACCCCTGTAAGAAAAATGGGAGGGAGAACAAGCATGGATTTCTTAATAAGTCCCAAAGGCAATCAAAAGCAAGAAATGCATTATGAACAAACACAAAATATGCTCATGCTTCTTTGGGGAATACTTAATGCACATAAGGTCAGGCTTTTGTAATGTTAATTTTAGAGTTGTAGGAAGAAAGTCCTCATTTGAAAGAGTAATGTTGCTCTCTGAAAAAAGCTGTGATTTACAGAGAAAGACTATTCTAACACGCTTACATTATAGCCCTCAGCTGCCATCGCTGCTTGGGCGCAGGAAGTGCTCTATTCAGGATGCTTGGGACATTTAGCTGAAGCTGGAGGAAGCCTGCTGGAGGTAGCCTGTTTACCTGTGCTCGAAGCAACATGTGTTCATTTTGGATTTGGCGTACCCCTCTTTCTTCAGGTATGTTGGTCCAGGGCAGCACCACTCTTAAGTGCAGGCGGTCCCCCACCCCCTCCAAGGTGGCATTCCAGAGGGAAGTCATGGCAAACACAGTGTAAGTACAGTGTGGTTGCTGAAGGTATCTTAGCTGTCATGAGCTGACACAGACACCCTGATTTCCATTGCACATGGCATCTGCCTTCTCAACAACCTGTAAACCTCCATACTTCATAGAGCAGATCATGTGCTTGGAAAGAATGTGAAACATCTGACCCACTCCCCCAAACAGGGTTCAAGATGAGTGGTCACCCAGTCAATATGAGAACATTGCCAGGGACTGCCAGCCGTTGTCTTCCAAGGTCACTCACTCTGTGATTCCCTCTCTCCTCCACTTCCTTTTCTACCTCCTTGACCTTCTCTCTTCTTTTCTATTGATCTTTATTTTACTTTGGAGGTTATACAAATCGGATAACATTTTCACATTAAATACAATTGAGCAGTTAAATGAAATTAAGTATGGATATTCTTTGCAAAGTGCCTGGCACCAACTAATCAGCTCAGATAATTTCTTCCCCCATTCTTTCCTTCTTCCTCACATACTTTTCTAGTATTTGAGACAGTTAATGTGTCCCTTTTAATTTCATTCATCCTAGTTTCTCATCCCTTCATGTTCTATGTCTCTATTCCTTCAAACCATATCCCACTGTGCTTGTGGTAAAGAATGATCCTCAAAACTGTCTATAGTTCTCTATGTAGTCTGCTTTACCAACTTCCTATTATTAAGGAATGAGGAAAAAGGAAAGAACAAGAGAGGACGAACACCAGGCTTTTTCAAGAGAAGCCAATATATGGAAATTATCCTTGTTCCTTCTCTGAAGTAGTAAAGGTCACAGCAGTAGTTGCAAAATCAGTCGGCTGCCTACCGCCTTCCACACATTCAGCATTACTATTCTTGCCTATTTTACCCTTAGGCATCCTTTATTTCTTGCACAGATGGTCTCACTCAGGCCTAACAAAATGTCTTAAGCTTTGCATAAATTAAAACAAGAGGTCTCTGAGTACAAAAGTGCAACTTTTTTTTTAACTTGAAAACAACTACGCTGGCATCTTCTACAGAATTACAGCCTCAAGCCAGGCTTTCATTATCAGTTCTTTAAAAAAAAAGGGAGGGAGAAAATATGGGCACAAGGGCTGTCTGGAGAGTATCCATTTATAGCTGGATTTTTTTCTGGACTGCCCTCATACATGCTTATAAAACATAGAAGTGGGTCTAATCAGTGGTTAAATGGTTGTTACGTTTTTCTGTGTTTCTCTGAAGGTTGGTCAGGCACTAGTAGTGATTCAGCTTGAAAAAGCAGATTTTGAAATCTTTTGAGGGCCCAGGAATTGTTTTTTGTTTTTGTTTATTAGTTCAGTACATGATAAATGTTGAGACATTTAATCTTATAGGAACTCCCCCTAAACTTTGTTAGTGTGCACCATATCACAGGGTCTTATCTAGGCTAAACTCTATTGGTGAAATTGGTGAATCAGCTCTAAAAGATAAATATGCAATTCCTTCCAACTCTGTTACAACTTGTCTTAAAGCGGTGACACATGGCACAATTCAGTCCGAAGGTAAGTCATAAACAATGGATGTGATCTTCTAGAGACGTGACCTCCCTTTTGATTCACATATCATCAACAAAAGGGTAATGCTTTAAGTCTTCTCTACTCAACATGTCTACTCTTAACAGCTTTAACTCATTGAATAGATTTTGACTTGTAATGAAACTTTTTATAAGTTGATGTGCTTCCGTTGACTTTTAAGTCATTAGGCTGGGCCTACCCTTACATTTTATGTACATAATAATAGCTAAGAGCACTGCCACATACTGAGCTCCTGCTATGTTAGTTTTACATACATTATTTATCATTTAACATTATTATTTCCTATAATGGGCCTGTGGGCCCATTATAAAGATAAATTGGAAAATATAGAAGAGTAGAAAGATGAGAAAGTTATCTATTGTTCCTTCACTTTCCATAGTTAATATTTTCATATATTATCTCCTGATCTTTCTATATCTTCTTACACAGCAGTGCTCATACTACAGGTAGATCATACTGTGAATTTAATTCTAGACGTTTTCTCTACCTTTTTTCACTTAACCTAATAATAAGTGTACTCTCTTGGTACAGGAAAGTCTCAGTTAACGGGCACGCATGAGAATTGGTAGATGGCAGATAAATGTAAGTAGACTCAGTTCATGAGTACCCACACTGGATAAATATAGTAGTATTATTTATTTGCTGGTTATTTCAGAGTCCAGTTGCTTGAGTTTTGGTTAACAGAGAGTTGACTATATTAAGAAATCTTTATTAAAATCAAATTGCTTTTAAAGGTTAAGTTAGAGAGGTCTTTGGGGAATGCCATCCAGGACACATAAATTAACTTTAAAAGTAAATCCATTTCTTAAGTGAAATCCAGCAGCCAACCGTATTCTCTTCTAACAAAGAGAATGATTTTCTGTTATAGCATCTCACAGGAACCTGTTCCTAAAGGATTCAGTGGTTAGAAGTCTCAGTTATTTAGGGTCTTGAGTTTCTCATTCTTCTAAAAGAACACATTCTTAACAGTTCTGTGAATAATTAAGGGGCAGCAGGAATTGATATCATGTGATCATTGGCACCACTTAATACAATTGATGTGCATTATGGCTTTTTCATTCTAATGTGGTTCACATAGAACGGTACCTATATTCATGATCACTTGGATCATATAGTAGTCAGTTTTCAATGAAAAGGAGTGGTGTTTTGATCTTTTTCTTTGTCCTTGAACTGTTTAAAAACTCTAAACTTAGATGTTAAGTACAAGACAACCTAGAAGGATCAGAATTTTGAAAACTCCAACAACTCACTCTAGGCAGTATTTAATCCTAACTCTTTCGAAGAATACGTATGTTACTGCTAACAATGTAGTACTCTAGCCTATCATTAAGGAGTCATGTTGGAAACTGGCAATAATTTTAAAGCCACCAGTTCACTTGTTTGACAGTGAATGATTACTTCCTGTCTGACTACATACAATGAACTACTTTCAGTACACATTTCTTCAAAGCTTATCTTTGTATCTCTAAACAATGATTTTTGTTTTTCTGGTTTTGGATTTTATATAAATGGAATCAGTTCTACCGTTTTGTTTTCCTGCTCCTTAGTATCCAACAGTCAAATGTGTTGTTGTGCATAGCTGTAATGCATCATGCAGATACTTTCACTGCTCTTTAATATTCCAGTGTATCCCTTCTACTACAGTTTACATCTCCCCGTAACTAATTTATAACTATCAATTTGTACTTCTTAATCCCTTCACCTTTTCACCCTACCCTAACTTCCTCCCAACTATCACCCCAACAAATCTAGTACCCATATGACACCATACATAGTTATTACAATATTATTGACTATATTCCTTATGCTATGCTCTACATCCCTATGACTACTTTCTAGCAACCAATTTATATTTCTTAATCTCTTTCCCCCTTTTTTTTTTCAGCCATACCCCAACTCCCTCCCATCTGGCAATAGTCCAAATGTTTTTTGTATCTGAATTTGTTTATTTTTTCTTTAGATCCCATCTATAAGTGAAATCAGATTGCACCTATCTTTCTCTGTCTGACATTCCACTCAGCAAAATAACCTCCATGTCTTTTGATTGGAGCTTTTAGTCCATTTAAATTGAAAGTAGGGAAAGCTGGGATGGCTCAGCGGGTTAAGCACTCGCTTTGAAGCTCCGAGAACCGAGGATCGAATCCCGGCTCCGGCCCAGGCGGACCCACATGTTGAACTGAGGTGTGCTTCCCGAATGCGGTGAGGCCCCCAGTTCAGTTCAAAAATAAATAAATAAATAAATAAATTGAAGGTAATTAATTGTTGCTGGATATGTATCTAGTGCCATTTTATTATTAATAATTTTGCTTTTTTAATTTTTCATCTTATAGAAATTTCTGTAACATTATTTGTAATATTGGTTTAATGGTTATGAACTCCTTTAGCTTTTTCTTGTCAGGAAATCTCTTTATCTGTCTTTTCGTTTTGAACGATAGCCTTGCTAGATAGAGTAATCTTGGTTGTAGGTCCTTGCTTTTCATCACATTGAGTATTTTCTGTTAATTCCTTCTGTTGAGAAATCAGCTGACAATCTTATGAGAGCTCCCTTGTAAGTTACTAGTTGCCTTTCTCTTGCTGCTTTTAGGTTTCATTCTTTGTTTCTAACCTTTACCATTTTAATTATAATGTGTCTTGGCATGAGCCTGTTTGGGATCATCTTGTTTGAGACTCTGTGCTTCCTGGGATTGCATGTCTATTTCCTTCACCAGGTTAGGAAAGTTTTCAGTCATTATTTCTTCAAATAGGTTCTCAATCTTTTGCTCTCTCTTCTGGTACCTGTATAATATGAATGTTAAGCTTGATGTTGTCCCAGAGGTCTGTTAATACAGTGGTTTCCAACCTTTTTGGCACCAGGGACCAGTTTTATGGAAGACAATTTTTCTATAGATCTGGGTTAAGGGATGGTTTCAGGATAATTCAAGCACATTACATTTATTGTGTACTTTATTTCTATTAGCACAATGTAATATATAATGAAATAATTATATAGCTCACCATACTACAGAATCAGTGGGAGCCCTGAGCTTGTTTTCCTGAAAGCAATCGATTTATTATGGTCCCTGTGCAATCAAGCCTCTCCTTTCTCAGTGTCTTAAAGATTTATTTTTATTGTTTTTGACATATATATAGAGAGAGAGACAGAGAGAGAGAAGGGGGAGGGCTTAGAGCAGTCTTTATAGTTGCATGTCATTAGTTTTCTACAGTTTCATGCCACAGGTGGGGGCAGGGCTATGCAGGGCAGGAACCAGCTGGGGGCCTCCCATCCAGGATGGGAGCCAAACCAGGGGCCTCCCACATAGAAGGCACACCCCACTGAGAACCAAACTGGGGACACAGCCCAGTTAAGCATATGGGTCTGCACAGGCCAGAGCCAAGATTTGATCCTTGGACCCTGGGGCTGCAAGACGAGTACTCAACCTCCTGAGCCATCCTGGCACCCCACTTCTCTGCTAATGTTAATCTGTATGTGCATCATCACCGCCTGGGCTCCACCTCAGATCATCAGGCAATAGATTCTCATAAGGAGCATGCAACATAGATCTCTCACATGTGCAGTTCACAATAAAGTTCATGCTTCTATGAGAATCTGATGCTGCCACTGATCTGACAGGAGACGGAGCTCTGGCAGTAATGTGAGCAATTAGGAGTGGCTATAAATGTAGATGAAGCTTAGCTTGCTGAATCACTGACTCACCTGCCACTCACCTCCTACTGTGTAGCCCAGTTCCCAGCAAGCCACAGACCAGTATCAGTTCATAGTTTGGGGGTTAGGGATCCTTGTCTTAAACTATCCTCATTTGGGGGTGGGGGGGTGGGGGTGGCAGAGAGGATTCTTTTTCAGTTTGCTGTTCTGAGTGATTGTTTTCTGCTACATTGTTTTCCAAATCACTTATTCTGTCCTCTGCTTCATCTAGTTTGTTGATGATGCCTTCTATTGCATTCTTCATTTCAGTTATTGTATTCTTTATTTTTGCCTGCTTTTTTTTTATGTTTTCTATGTCCTTCCTTATGCTTACTATCTCTTTGTTGAAGACCTAGCTAAGTTTGATTTTTGAGTATCCTTATAACCATGTTTTGAACTCTGTATCTAATAGACTGTTTGACTTCATCTTGTTTGGTTCTTTTTCTGGAGTTTGCTGTTCTTTTGTTTGAAGCGCATTTTTTTGTTTCCTTATTTTGGAAGACTCTGTGTTTGTTTCTGTTTTAGGTAGATTTGCTGTCTCCCAGTACTGCTGGGTAGCTTTAGGTACTCCATGAGGCTTAGGCACAGTCTCCCTGGTCACCTGTGTTGGGTGCTCTTGTAGATTCTGGTTTTGTGCCAGTGCTGTGCCTAGAGTTACTTAGCAAAAGTCCCAGAGCACACTGGACTCTGGTAGTTTTCCAAGATTGCAATGTGAGCTAGAGTGGTTGCTCACCAAAGAAAGAGCCTTTGGTGTTGGGGGCATTGAGTAGGGCGGAGCCTCAGAGAGCCAACAGGGTTGAGTTGGGTAGAGTACAGCAGGCCAATCAGATTTAGATTTGCCCATGTTGGAGGAGAGGGACCAACACAGGAAAGATGGTCACGAGGGAGGGGGGCCCTACTCAGGAAAAGTGACAACTGTCCTCCAGCCCTCTTCCAAAGCCACCTGCCTCATTCTGTTCCCTGTATGCCTTCAGTGCCCCCTGAGTCATCATCCTTCTGCTGCAACCCAGGGTGAGTGCCTGTGAGTGACTGAGTGTGTTCAGCATTCAAAGAGGGTTTTTCCCAGCCTTCCGTTCCACCGGGATGTCACAATTCCCAGCTTTTCACAGCCAGATGTTGTCTTTTCCCAGTGTTAGCACTCTGCACTGGGGAGGCTAGTGTGTGGCTGGGGTGCCTCTCTCTCTCACAGGAACTCCCATAGCCAGGATACCTCTCCTAATTCTTAACAACCACACGAAGATTTGGGGCCAGCCAAGTTTTGTGTCTCCACCTCTCCTACCAGTTTCACTATGTCTCTTTGTATCCATAGTTATAAAACTTCTGTTCAGCTAGACTTCAAGTGGTTCTCCAGGTTGCTTGTTCTCTAATTTAGTTGTAATTTTAATGTGTTTACAGAACAAAGCAGGCACAGTGTTTAACTCTTCCTCCATCTTGGATCTTCCTCATTTGGTTTTAATTTGAATTGTTTTGCCTGTTCTGATTTCCTCTTCTAAGCATATTTTTGGCTCTTTTATTCATGTTTGTGTTTTGATACAAGACTTTTTCAATACTTTATAGATTTTGATCACTAATCCTTTGTGAATAATATATGTTGCGAATTATTTCCTAGATTGTGGCTTATTTACTCCTTCTGGTTCTGGTGTCTTTTTTGGTAAATAAAATTTTTTAATTTTAAAATAGTAGAATTTATCAAATTTTTCCTCGACAGGTTTATATTTTTTTGCATCTTGTTTTAAGACTTCTCTACTTTGAGCTCCTAAAAGTGTTCTTCATTTTTTCTAAAAGTGTTATAGTTTTATCTTTCACATTTAATTTGTTAATTCATCTAGAATTGATTTTTGTATGTACTATGGGTTAAGCATTCAGTTTTATTTTTCTTTGTAGGGGGAAGCATCTATGTCATCACAGTGTATTAAAAAGTCTGTTTATCACTCAGTGACTTGAGGGACCAATACTGTTACAAATTAAGTCTCCCAAGTATGCATAGGTTTGTTTTTGAGGTTTCTCTTCCATTAGTCAGTTCATTCATATAACAATATTACACTCTTCTAATCCCTACAACTTTTAAACAGTGGTATCTTTTTAGTCAGTCCCCACTATCCCACATGCACATACTATTTTTCAGGGATGTCCTAGGGATTCTTGGCTCATTGCTCCTCCATGTAAATTTTAGAATCAGCTCATTAAGTCTCAAATCCTAAAAAATGTCAGATCTTCATTGGAATTGCATTGCCTATTAAAAAATTTAGAAGGACCTGACATCTTTATGATATTGGTTCTTTTGGTCTTTGAATATAGCATTTATCTTTTTTTTTCTTAATTTAAAACTTTTTTGGCCTTCCATAAAATGTTATGATTTTTCTCTCTGTATGTTTCTTTATAATGTATTTGCACATTTCTGTTAGATTTGTTCCCAGGTACTTGATTTTTTTTTAAATTTTTTTATGCTATTGGAAATGGTATTTAAAAATATTATGTTCACAACAATTCTACTTCTTGGTGTATACCCAAAAGAATTGAAAGCAGGGACTTTAATGGATATTAGTATACCAGTGTTTATAGCAGCACTCTTCACAATAGCCAAAAGGTGGAAACAAGCCAACTATTTATTGATAGATGAATGATAAAATGTTGTTTATTCATGTAATGGAATATTATTCAGCCTTGGAAAGGAAGAAATTTTGATCCATGCTACAACATGGATGAGCCTTGAGGACATTAAACTAATTGAAAGAAGCTGTTACTAAAGGACAAATACTGTATGATCCTACATATATGAGGTAGCTAGAGTAATAAATTCATAAAGACAGAGAATTAGAGTGGTGGTTGTCAAGGGCTGAGGGGAAGAGACAATAAGGAGTAGTTACTGTTTAGTGGATATGGAGTTTAATTTTGGAAAAATGAGGGAAGTTCTGGAAATGGATGGTACTGATATCTCAGAGCATTATCAATATACTATACTTAATGCCATTGAACTATATGCTTAATAGTTAAATGGTAAGTTTTATGTATATTTTATCACAATAAAAATTACATGTCCTGAAATTTATTGCTAGTTTATAAAAATGCATTCGATTTTTTTGTATTGATTTTGAATCTAGTAGCCTTGTCAAACTTTTATTCTAGTAAGATTTTTGCAGGTTCATCTAGAATTTATATGTATTTAATTATATACATTTAATGACAGTTTTGTTTCTTCTTTTCTCATCTTTTACTTTTATTTCTTCTTGGTTTACCAAATTACCTAGGACATTAAATAAAATGACAAATAGAAATGCTGATTGCAGGACTTTTTGCCTTAATCTTTTTTTTTTTTTTTTTTTTTTTTTTTTTTTTTTTTTTTTTTTTTTTTTTTTTTTTTTTTTTTTTTTTTTTTTTTTTTTTTTTTTTTTTTTTTTTTTTTTTTTTTTTTTTTTTTTTTTTTTTTTTTTTTTTTTTTTTTTTTTTTTTTTTTTTTTATCTTTTCACATTTTTATAGAGAGAAATTATCTTTTTGTCTTCAGTGCATAGTTATTTCCACTTTACTTTTTGACAGATAGAGAGAGAGACAGAGACAGAGACAGTTAGAGAACCAAACTGTGGGAACTCCCCAGTTCAGCATGTGGGTCCTGCCTGGGCCGGAGCCGGGATTCGATCCTCGGTCCTCATGGCCTCAAAGCGAGCGCTCAACCCGCTGAGCCGTCCCGGCTTTCCCCTGCCTTAATCTTAAAACAAGCATTTAAATGCTTCCCATTAATTAAGCTGTATTTTTATTTTGTTTTATTTTTATATAGACTTTATCATATTAAGGAATTTCCCTTCTATTTTTAGTTTGCTAAGATTTAGTTTTTGTCGTGAATGACTGTTCAATTTTATTACACATTTTTTGCTTCCATTGAGATGATTTTCCTCTAATCAATTAGTGTGAGAAAATATAGTAATTGATTTTCTATGTTAAATCAATCTGTAATTCCTCAGTTAAACCAAAACTGATAATGATGTGTTACATTTTTCACACAATGCTGGGTTCAGTTTTCTGGCTTTATTTGGGATTTTTCATCTAAGTTCATGAGTACAATTGTCTT
Source organism: Craseonycteris thonglongyai (assembly GCA_004027555.1). Taxonomy (NCBI): domain Eukaryota; kingdom Metazoa; phylum Chordata; class Mammalia; order Chiroptera; family Craseonycteridae; genus Craseonycteris; species Craseonycteris thonglongyai. Next base: position 57,346 of record PVKE010004022.1, read on the forward strand.
TTTTCCCTCGTGGACTGTCTTTGTGAGGATTGGTGCCAAGGTTATATTAACCTAATAAAATTAGTTGCATGATGGAATTACTTCTGCCTTTAATGTTTGGTAGAATTTAAGCCAAAGTTTGCAGAACTTTTTCTGTATATGGTAACAGTGTAAACATTTAGGCTTTGTGAACTACATACTCTCTTTCCTCAAGTCTCCCACTGTGTTGTGATAGCAGCCATAGACAATACGTATATTGCTGTGTTCCAATAAAACTTTATTTACAAAACTGACAGCAGGCCAGATTTGACTTGTGGGCAACTCCTGGTTTAAGCCATCTGAAACTAGAACTTTTAAAAAAAATATTTATTTTATTGTTTGAGAGAAGATGAGAGAGAGAATGAAGGGGGGTGGGGGCGGTCCAGAGCAGTCTCCATAGTTTTACATCATTTAATTGTGACATGGTTTCATTCCACAGAAGTAGGTTTGGGGCCACATGGGGCAGGAACCAAACTGGGGACCTCCCACATGGAAAGCGAGAATCTTTGCCACTGAACCAACCATCTCAGCAGATACCAGTTGTGCTGAAGTTCAGCATATAAGTTTTCATGGTCCAGGAAAGAAATTGAACCCCAGATTTTGCTATTGCAAGGCAAACACTTAACAGGTGAGCTATCCCAACATCCCTGAAACTAGAATTTTTTTTATGGGAAGATTAATTTTTCTCTCCATTTCTTTATTTGAATTTCATTCAGATATTGTTTCCTTCTTGAATCAATTTTATTGCTTTATATTACCAGTAATATTTGTTCCATTGAAGACTTCAAATTTATAAAATAATTTAAATACCCTCTGCTACTTTTTTAACACCTGCTGTTTTGTAATTAATTGTCCTCCTCATTTCCTTTCAGTTGATCGTTTGTGCTATTTTTTGTTTGTTTTTATCTTTCTTGCTGAAATTTTATCAGTTTTTTAGCCTCTTCAAAGAAGCAACTTCTTAGCCTTGTTTTGTTCATTGTTAATATACTCCTTTGTATGTTTTTTAATTTTAGTTTTCACTCTTGATTTTAGTGTTTCTTTTTTTCCAAATTCTTTAGGCATACTTATTTTTTTGAAATTTTGAGATGAATGGATAGTTTATTATTTTAAGCCTTTTATAATTTTTAAAAATATATACATATTAAAACTATAATTTTTTCCCTAAGTGCTACTTTAGCTTCCTTCACAAATTTTGAGATGTTTTATTTCTATTATTGTACAATTACAGCTCTTATTTTTCTCTATGATTTCTTCTTTGACCTATATTTAGAAGTATATTTCTTGATTTCAGAAATATGGCTATTTTCTAGATTTGTGTTGTTTTCTGTTACAAGGAACATGGACTGTATGATGATAATTCTTTGTAGTTTGTTGAGACTTACTTTATGGCCCGTTATGTTGTTAGTTGTCCAAAGTGATCTATATGAGACTTTGAAAAATTGCAGTTGTTGAATATAGTATTATTTATATATATAGTAGTAAATCAAGCATGTTACTTTTGTTACTGAAATCCTATAAATTAGTACCTATTTTTCTGATTCATGTATTAAGTATTGAGAGAAGTATCTTAAAATCACCCAGTATAATTGTGGATTTTAGAATTCTCTCAAATTTTGCCATATATGTATGTTTCTTTTCTTGAGGTTATGTAATATTGCATGTATTTTCAGAATTGTTAGGTCTTCCTGAGGAATTGAGTAATTTATTATTCTAGTGAACTTTTTCATACATAGAATTTTTTAGGCTTAAAGTTTATTTAGCCTAATTTTATTACAGCTACAGCAGCAAACTTTTACTTGCATATCTTTTGACTTGTGACTCTTTTCACATTGTAGGCATGTCTCTTTTAAGTACTGCATAGATTGACTTTTGTAAGCCAATATGATCTCATAAACTTTGTCTTGTAACTGGAGGTTTTAGTCTATTTACATGCATTGTAATTACTGATAGATTTACAATTCTTTGTACTTTCTATATCTGCCTTTTATATAATTCTTTTTCCTCTCTTTCCTTACTTTGCTTTGAATTGATATAGTTTTTCTCCTTTTAGTTTTCCCTCAGTTATCCTAGATATTACGTACATGATTTTAATTCTTTTGATGGTTACTCTAGAAATTTTATAGGAACTTAACCAAAACCTAAAGTTATATAGGAGGAGAAGACAAATGCTGATTCATATAGGAAACTTTGAACACTTGAAATCTCATCACTTTTTCCCCTATTATTTTGCTATATTATTAATATTTTTCAACCCCAGCAGTTATCATCATTGCTTTTATTCTTATTGTTGTTGTTAATATTTTATATACCTATAATCTGTTTACATTTACCATCTTTTACTCTTCATTTTTTCTTGCATCTCATACCTTGTATCTTGGACCATTTTCATTGTATGTAATACTTTGTATCATTTAGAGATTTCTTAACCTGGAAAATTTCTTTTATTCTATTAAATTTTTAATTGATAATTATTTTTTAGCACATTAAGGACATTACTTTATTATTATCTTCAAGGTTCTGTACTGCAGTTGTGGTTGAATCCTCAGCTGTTATTCAGTTGTTGCTCCATTGAATGTAATTTGCCTTTTCTCTGGCTGCTTGTAAGCCTTTCCTTTTGCTTTTAGTATTTTGAGGCATACCTGCAATGCATAGAGGTTTCAATTTCTTTTTGTGTATCCTGCCTAGAATCTTTTGGCTTCTGGCATCTTGGGATTGGTAGTTTTCATCACTTTTGGAAAACTGTTTATTTGAATTTTATTCAAATATTTCCTATTCTCCATTCTCTCTTCTTTCCTCTCTTAAAACTGAGAATAGATATTTATTAGACCTTCTTTCTTTCTCTTATATGACTCATATTATTTTCATGACATCCTAGAGAATTTGTTGTATTTTTCTTGCATCTTGCTGACTGGTGTTCACTTGTATCTAACATATTGTTAAATTCGATTCCTGAGATTTAAAATTTTGTTTATAAAGTTTTTTAATTTGATTTTTTATTTAGAAACAATTTCAAATTTAAAAAATATTGTAAGAACTACTGTGTAAATTACAACCTATGTGAATTTTACTCAGATTTAATGTCATTTTATCCTATTTGCTTTATAATTTGCATTTCCTCTCTCATATATTAATATATTTTTGTCCTGAACCATTGAGGGTAAATTGCATACATTATGACATTTTGCCCTAAATAATTCAGTTTATTCTCAGTATAATTATCAACTTCGGTAAACATAACATTGGCACAATACTTATGTTTAATTACAGTGTATATTTCAGTATTGCCATTTGACTTAATATTTTTCTGAATAGCTTTTTCCACCTCAGTACAAAATGCAGTCTACGTTCAGGTGTTATATTTACTTGTCATATCTCTTTAGCCGTCTTTAATCTGGAACATTTCCATAGTATTTTGTTGTTGTTGTTAAATTTATTGGGGTACCATTAATTGATAATATTGGCATTTTTAAAGAATACAGCCCCCTCCTCCTCCCCCACATCTTTTTCTGAAACAGAATGTTTCTCTTTGGGAGCTTACATGACATTTATATTAACGTTATGCATTCCTGGCTAGGACATTATTACATAAGTAATGCTTCTTTCTCAGGTTATCACATCCAGAGGCCCACAATAGCCATCTGTCCCTTATGGCTGACATTAATTTTGATCATCTAGTTAAGGTATTCTCCAGTTTTTCCACTGTATAATTACTGTTTGTTTGTTTTTTAACCCCAGATTTGGTAAGCAGCCTCTGGGAGACACTTTAAGACAATGCAGATAGCTTGTTTTTATCAAAATTTCCCCTAGTTTTTAGCATTTATTGATGTTTCTTGCCTGATCCAGTCTTTACCAGGATAATTATAAAATTATTTTTAAAACTCTACACTTCCTCCAAATTTAGCAGTCCCCAGTATTCTAATGCATATAGGGGCTGTACTTTTTCCCATTTTTAAATTTGTTTAGTCAATATGAATGCATGACTTCCTGTGTTTCCCAGCAATCTTGAATTCATTACTTAATTACTGTGTATATATGCTTAATTACTACTTAGTTATTAGTAACTAGCTATTTTAATGCAGTTATTACAGATTTGGCCACTGGTAGATGCATTTAAACTGTCTCCCATGTCCTGTGAAGTGCTGCTATCATTGTTTTGAGCCCTGTCCTACTTTCTGGCATAACAAGATGACATTTTATATCTACCCATTTCTTATCCCTGGAATCCATAAAAGAAATTATGTTTTCTTCTTTTTCAAAATGATTGACTCTTTTTAAGGTTCCTCTTTTTCTTTTTGAAACTTTGAACATGCTTATTTTATATTCTGTGTCTGAAATTTCAGTATCTGAAGCATTAGCATTGATTCATGTATCAGATACATTGTATCTCCTAGTTTTCACTCATGGTGTTGTGTTTCCTTGGTTGTTTAGTGAATTTTAATTGTGAATTGCTCATTTTCCTTAGCACTTTCACTATAAGAATTCTTTGATACCTAGGATGAAGGTGGCTTTCATCAGGCCTTTGATTGCATTTCTCTAGCGAAATTACCAATGTGGGACCTTTTATATTCTCTGCTTAGTGTTTTTCAGACCACTCCATGTGAATTAAGACTTCATATTATGGTTAGCTTGTCATTACAAATTATCAGAGGAATATTTTTTCTTAACAGTAATATTTGAAATGAGAATTTTTCATTGAATTTGCTTGAGGGGATGGTGGCTTATTTCTAGTTCACCTGGTACTGAATGTACATGTCTTTCATGCCCAGCTCCATTGAAATGTCTGTTAAATTTCCCACCTTAGGTGGAGCCTATGCTTTTCTCTTGATCTCTGGATTTGTGAGAACTTAAAACCAGAGCTACAGTTCAACCTAATTTGGCAGGAATTTTTAGGGCAAAAACTAGAAATTTATTTTTCTCTCTTTACATTATTTTTAGCCTGAATATTGCTTACTATTTGGCCATGGACATATATTAAAAGGATATTTTAAATTTTATTTTATTTAGTTTAAAAATTGTTTTCAGTGGAAGATTACATTTTGGTACCTAGTTTCTTCCCATGGCAGGAGGCTAGACATAGCCGTGCTCCTGGTACTGTCAATCTGGACCTAAATCTTCCTTTATAGAACTCAAGCCATTGTGTTGTTTTCCCAATAAGATAAAAAGTGCAAACATTAATGTAACTTAAATTATTTCTTTCATTTCAGTCTTTGCTCATATGCTTTCAAACATAGATTAGATTATTCTTCCTTCTTAAGAGGGATTAATATTTCATTATTCCGTAAAGCTCTACAAATAGCTTCTTGTTTTGCAGAGAACATGATAAATCCCAGGTGCTTTGTAACCTGATCAAGTTTGAGAACTGCTGATGCAGTCGCTTAGCATTCTTTCCGAGCAGGGCCTCCCTGCTCCTGTGACCCACTGCTGTTTCTCAAGTCCCTTAAATTTTCTCGTGTCCCCATGTCACCACTTCTTTTTTTGGCAAATGCTTCAGAAGCTACTTCTTCCATAAAGCTTTTCTTTATTCTTCTCTTTTGACTTGTATGAGCTCCTTTCCTAGTTTGTAAGCTTTTTAAGAACAAGTTCCACAAATACATCATCTTTGTTATATCTTATGCAGCAGTTTTCTCTCAGATAAATGGTTCTTCTCTATTTGTTGAATGAAATGGGCAGATAGCAACAGAGTAGAATAATTGTACTTTTGCCTCCTGGACTGTTCCAGTATATGTGTGTTGGAAACCCTAAAACTGGCTTGTGGTCTTTCAGTTGAAAGGGTCTTGGCCCTTTCCCTCTCAGAGTGCATAATAGCCCCGGTCATAACTCAGAAAGAAGAGGGACTGAGCCAGGCTCCGTGGAACCTGATCTTATTCACTGGGCTTGCGGAATCCAGCTAATGAATTGTAGTGGATAGTTTGGACCAGAAACCACCTAGCTGGACTTTAAAAAACAAGTGGTTAGAGACGAAGCATAAAAAATAAAATCTAAATCTACTCCTCTTCCTGTGGTATTCCTTTTGACATTTGCATTCCAAACCAAAGCCCTGCAAATAAATGAGCTAAATGCCTGCACTCCTTTGGCCAATGAGGCTTTCTCTCAGACATATTTTATAACTTTGGCATGGGGAGAACTTTCCTTTCCAGAGGTGGTTTCATGGTAATGTTTTTCAAAAGCTCACATGTTGCATTTTCATTTTTAAGTCTTTGTTGTTTTATTAGCTTTGCTTTGGGAGGTTTTAGTCTTTATTTCAGCTGGCTTATGGAAAGGACTGAACTTTTATATAGCTAATTTGATTTTGTTTTCTTGTATACTAAATCATATTTATCAGAAGCACCATTTACCTTGTGTTGTCAAAACCAAAAAGATACCGGTAAGCATAAACAACTTTCCAAGGCTTCAAGGCTATTAATTGTATATGCTAAAAAAATAAAAATAAAAAGAGTTTTGCTCAGTTTTATTAATTATCAGATTATGGTTTTATATAGAAAGAAGCAGCCTGCAACCCCCCCTCCCCCCCCCCCACACACACAGTTTCAACAGCTTTTGGGCGATAAAGTTGAATAGACTTAAGTGCAGGAGAAGCAGGGACTGGAGTCTTATCTTTCCCTGAATACCAGGGCTGCTTTATGATGGTGCTTCCATTGGTGGCATAATGAATGTGGAGGATGCTAATGAGGTGGTCTCGAGGTGTTCCCTGACTACACAGAGCACTGATAATGAGCTGCGAGTAATCGGGTATGAATCCCTGAAGATGAATGCTGATTACCTTCGCGAGGCCATTCTGCTCCTCTCCTTCCTCCTTGATGTTTCTGTAAAGACCATTTGGATTTTGAAGAGAGTATTGTGTATTTGACTTTTAATTAGATTTGCAGTGTGTTGCGTTAATAAACTGGGGCTTTCTCTTCATCGGCTTTCTGAAGGGTTGTGTGGGGCACGGTGGGTTGCAGAGGGACATGAGGGTCACACAGGCTGAGGGATGGCGCTCCGCCCTCTGTGCCCAGTTGTGAAGGGCAGGGTTCTCGTGGTAGAGAGTTGGTTTTGCTCCCTGGTCCATAATCCACAAATAGGCTCCAGCCTGCCAGGGACCTGCCAAGGCACTGTCTGCTCTTTCAAGAAGGCAGGCTCAGAATGAACTATGAGGGTGTCCGTCAGGGCCGCCTCAGGGTCCTGGGGCTTCGTGCTGTCACTTGGCACTCAGAGAACAGATCACCGTGGTTGAGTGCACCTTTTTACTGGGATTTATAGGAACAGCTTGGCTTTTACTTGTTCCCTTTCCACCTCTTGCTGTTTTCCTCAAAGTTGGGTCTATTTATCTCCCTCCCTGTGTGTGTAGCTGTGGCTTTCCCTATCACAGCTTGCAGATTCATCCTTCGGAGAGATAGGAAGGACATTTGCATCTTTTAACCTACCTTGGCTCTTAATCTGGGGGACAGCTAAGAAAGGTGGGCCACCTTCCCAATCAACCCCAATGCACACTGTGCTTGTATTTTGCCCAGTGATTCATAATGCATCTCATGTTTGTGTCCCAACTATGGTGGACAGTCCTCTCCCCACCTTGTAAGAAAAGTAGATGTCACTCTGCATTGGTCTCCGTTGTTTCCCAGTGACCTTTCAAGGTCTTAGTCTTTTTTTAGTCTGGTCCTATCAGCTCCCAGTCCTGTAATTTGTACCCTCCTCTTTTAAGGGTAGGTCTTCCAAGTGAGGTTTGCTGCCCTTCGGAGAAATTACAGTGCTGTTCTCCTTCTTTGATGACCACGCATCTCGCCCCCCTTTATTCTGACTCTAGAGATCATTTCCCCGCTAAGTGTAGGCCTCCCACAGTGGGCCAGGCCACCCTCCCTGCTGTACTTGTGTGGCTGTACCGTCCTTCTGCCCACCTCCCCTGCTTAATGAGGAGTGTGTCACTCCTTGTCATCTGTGACTCCGAAGGTATCCTCCTCAGAGTGAGAGCATAGGTAGTGAGGTAGGCTGAGAACACGGGAAGGGGCACAGGTTTCCTGATTGTCCCCCACAGGGTTTCTTTCTTGGCAGAAGTCAGCTCTCGTTCAGCTCCTGGCTGGCATGAGGTTGGTCAGTGTGGCACAGTTGTTTTTCTGCATCTTGTGTGTGACTGCTGCCCTGTTTTTGTTTAGCAAGCTGCTATGCCAATTTACTATGCATGTTGTTACATATTCTGCTCTAATTTGCCTGCCATTTTGCTTCAGCGAGACGATGATTGTTTATGGCAGGGCTGTAATGTGTTGTCAGCACAGGTTACTCGCTACTTGTTGGCAGCGGCCTAACATTGCCTGAGACATAGTGTCACTGCGAAATGGCTTGACATTGTTGAGACTATAGTTATGTGGAGCAGTAACAACTGTAGAGGTCGAGAAAGGGCATCTTAAGAGGAACTGTGTTTGTAGGGGGAAGATGGAGAAGGAATGCTAAGTAAGACAGTAACAAATGTCATCAAAGAGCTTCATTTTCACGCAATTTTCATAATTCGGTTTGTTTTCTGTGAACAGTGTTGGTTCAGCTGCTGGTAGGGAATAGAAACACATTTCTGAGCTAGAAATGAATTTGTTGAGCATGAGTGTCATTTTCTCCTTTGAACAGTTTTAGAAGGTTCTCAGACCTGCAGAGGAATGCACTAGAACCTTGTAAATGTATGAGGCAGGGAATTCATTGGGTATCTTCACAAGGTTGCATTTGGGGGATATATTTTTTTAGTGAGTATCTTACTGACGAACCAGACTGTAATCCACCTTAGGCCGTGTTAGGATGCTGTGAAAAAATGGCCTTTGTGATCTTGGTGCTAAGAAATTCTTAGGATGTAGCCAGGTAAAGTTAAAATGACCAGAAACCCCTGCAGATTCTAGGACAGAACAGCCCCTACAAGCGTGGTGACCCTGTTGGAACCTTGGGTACATTTTATATTGGTTACTGGGGCCAGCTCTCTGGTTTGGTGAGGCATCTCCAGAAGGGGACCCCACCCCACATCTCCATGTAGGAATGGTACAGAATAGTATCCATCTTAGTTTCCTCTCAGGTGTCTCATTTACTGTGCATTGTCCTGCAAGAACTCACTGTACCTTCTGATTCCTTTCCTGCTACCTTATAAGAAGTGTGGAAAATATTATAACTCTTAGAAATGGTATTTTCTAGGTGTGAACTTCTCTGAATGGACAGTAATGGCAACATAGACATTCTGTCCATGATGGAAGAAACCAGAGCACTTTTGAGCTTGGTATGTATCCTGCAATTGCCAAAGGGGCTTCCTTCTGGTTTCTTTTTATGGTAGAAGTGGTGTGATGACTAGCGAAGGTATGAATTCTAGGGCTTCCCTGACCCCATCCTTTCAATTCATGAACAAGTACAGAGTCTGGACCACAGCAAGCTTTTATTCCTTTCCTTAAAAAAATCCTTAAACTTGATGATTGATATTTTCTAGCTCATTAGGAAAGAGAAGTGCCTAGGTTATGATTGGGTCAAGGGCCTGGCATACCCACTGAGAATGGACTGTGTGCATTCAGTCCTTCTTTCACATTGTCAGTTTTGCCAAATTCTTTGCCTGTAGTTGCTCATGACAGGTGCACATGCCAGAGCCTTTGACAGAACAACAAGATGACTCTGCCAGTTGCCGCAGTAGATGCCTTCCTGTTGCTGACCTCTTCCTACCAGGGATGAATTGAGCGGAAAATTGTCTGCTAAGGCTTTTAGAGGCTTCTCCTGCAAGTGCCAGGTATTGACATGACTCCAGTTTGATTCAGATCTTTCAGAGGTCTTCTTTTATTTGGATCTTACAAAGCTGCTGACTGACTCACTTGTTTCTTGGCCTCATGATGTTGGGGAAAAGGGGGGCCAACTAGTTTGAGTGAAGTTCAGATAAATATCTTTTAAGTGTGGCTACGTAGAAAAGGAAGGGTTCCCAGGATCACAATTAAAACCCTGGTTAAAACTGTAAATCAAGAGATTTGTTCTAATTTTCTAAACACATAAAAGAACACACACACAAGAGAAACCCTATAATTGTAAGCAATGTGGTAAAGCTTACAGTGATCACACTTCCTTGAGAGCACATGAAAGAGGTCACACTGGAGAGAAACCATATGAATGTAAAACATGTAAAAAAGCATTCAGTTGTCTCAAATATCTTCGAACACATGAAAAGATTCACAAAAGAGAGAA
>PVKE010004023.1:0-58902 GCA_004027555.1 Craseonycteris thonglongyai
GGTTAGGGTTGATGAGCAGATCTTCAGGTATAACAGGCAGCAAGAGGAAAGTGCAGAAACCACCATTGGGGTTCAAGATAGGCTTCTATCTTGATTATGGTAGTGGGTTTGTGGGTGTGTTTTTGTCAAAATTTAGGGAACTATATGCTTTAAGTGTGTCAATTATACCTCAAGGAAGTTGGTTTAAAAAACAAAAACAAAAAGCAAGGTGTGGATTGGCGAGGGGAAAAAACCCCATTACATTTGTTTTTATTTGCATAAAGAAATACTAGAAGGAAAGGAAGCATTTATAAAATGTTTACTGCTTTTTAGGAGAGGGGGAGGGAAAGATGGAGGGGATGAGATTTCACCTTTCTATAAACTTTAGATTTTTAAGCCCTCTGACCGTATAGCAATGCCATGCTGAAATTCACAAAATGAATGTTCTGTTATTAACAGTTGAGTTGTGGTTAAGTAGAAACAAGAGTTGTGGTTAACTAGAAAGAACATATGCAGAACTGTGTGGGGGGATGTTTTTATTATGAAGGTGTCAATTGTGGAAGGAAAGAAAATGATGGTGGTGGATGCCCCTAGGGAGGTGGGCACAGGAGAGGAAGGCTTGCTTCTTGCTGTCTCCCTTTTTTCTGTTTGGTTTTTATTTTTATTTTTTTATTGTTTTCAACAGAGAAAGAGAGAGAGACAAAGAGAGACAGAGAGAAGGGGGAACCCAGAGCAGTCTCCATAGTTGTATGTCATTTGTTTTCGATACAATTTTGTTCCACAGGTGGGCATGGGGCTATACAGGGCAGGAACCGGGCCAGGATCCTCCTGCATGGGAAGCTTGCCCTGGCGAGAACCGAACCTGGGGCACACCCCAGTTCAGTATATGGGTCCGCACAGGCTAGGGCTGGGCTTGGACCCCAGGGCTGCAAGACGAGTGCTCAACCCACTGAGCCATCCTGGCACCCCCCGGTTTTTATTTAAAATCACACCTATGTATGGGGCCAGCTGGTTATGGGTCAGATTATGAGGTGGGGGTGCAGTCCACCAAGGTGGGGAGACAGACACTCTCAAGCAGGTGATGCATCTCGCCAGAGAGGTGAGGAAAGGGACATTTGTGACACACATTCAGTCTTGCGTCTATCTATTCTTTTATTGAGTACTTGGCAGTGACCGAAGGGTGTTGGGTTCAGGAGCATGTGATTCTCTGTCCTGCTCAGTGGTACCACAGGCCCCTGAGGAAGCCTGCCAAGGGGCATGGGTCCCAGCAGGGCCCCCGCCCCCACCAGCCAAACCCCTCACAAACGCTGAAGCCTGGCTCGCCTCGGCAGCCTGGTTTTGAAGAGGGACTTGCCGGAGGCCTCGATGTAAGTGACGCTCATCTCTTTGGGGCTGACCTCCACATAGGCAAAACCGCCAAGTGAGTTCTCGACCCCGTAATGGAAGCGCAGGTAGCCGCTGGGAACCTTGCGAAAGTGCCTCTTTGAGGGGTCCATGAAGTTCCCAGCCCCACTCAGTACGTAGCCCATGCCGTTCTCATCCTGAAGGTACTGTGGACAGAGGACCTAGGGTTAGTGGCCTCCAGCCCAAAAGTGGGGTGACCCATGGCTCTGTGCCCACCCACCTTGGATCTAGGGTCTCAAGTGGTCCCTGACGACACAGCATCTTGGGCCAGGAACCTAAACCTCCTCTGGGCCTCAGTTTCCCCACCTGTAGGAGTATAGTGATCCAACTTCACAAGTCTGCACTGAGTGAGCTATTGGCAACTGGTAGGGATTACAGTGGCTTCCAGGGAACTTCGGGTTGTTTTCTTGGTTAAAGAGCATAGTGTTTGAGTGGGAGTGACATTTGGAAGACCCCAGACAGCAGGAGGATCCTGTGTGCTATGAGGCACATTGATTGGGCTGAGGACACCTTTACCTAGCTCCCCACCCCACCCCACCCCCCTCACCTGCAGGTTGTGGTCGTGGCCACACAGGTAGGCAGTGACCTTGTACGTGGCCAGCACTGGCAGCAGTTTGTGAACCAGGCAGTGGGTGGGCCCGTGCTCAGCGATGGACCACACAGGGTAGTGGCCGGCCACCAGCACATAGTCCTCCTTGGCTGCTGCCAGCTGCTTCTTGAGCCAGGACAGCTGTGTACGAGCCATCTCTGGGTCCCGGGGCCGCTGCGGCTGTTGGCTAAGGAAATCGTCCGAGTTGCCGCACAGGGTCACTGTGTCCAGCATGAAGATGGCCATGGTCACGTTGGACTGTGGGATCTTGAAGTGCAGGCGGTAGTAAGGGCTGGGGAAGTTCCTGTGGAGGCAAAGAGACATGGGCGCACGTGCTGGGTGGAGGGGCCCCAGGGTCCCTCAGCTTGGGGAGGGGTGGGGGCCATCTCACCAGCGCTTGGAAATCCTGGAGTAGGCGATCTGTGCTGAGATGTTGCCCAGATGGTCATGGTTGCCAGCCAGCACGTACCAGGGCACGTTGCGGAGGGAGGGGTCAGAGAAGACATCCTCAAAGGTTTCCTGCAGAGACGGAATGGACACCCCCCACCCCACGGTCAAGCCGCTTCCCAAATGCTTCCAGCACGTTAGGAGCAGGGACAAGAGAGACTCAGCGCTCTAGGTGTCCACAAGTGTCGGCTGCCCTCTGCCTCTTCAGAATCAAAAGGCTCAGCGGCCTGTCTGCACCCCTGCCCCTGGTGCCGCTGCCCCTGGCGCCCCTGCCCCTGGCGCCCACTCCGGTGGCACACACCTGAAACCTCTTGTCGTTGACATTGTGCACGCCAGTGAAGTAGAAGTTGTCCCCTAGTGACAGGATGAAGTCTGTGCCCAGGACCTTCGCAGTCCTGGCAATCTCCTTGGCATTGGCCGTTTCCCGGGCTGTGTAGAACGGGGCATTGGGGACCCCTCCCCAGTCACCCACAGCCACAAAGCGCAGGACAGGGGCAGTACTGTCAGCCAGGGGGAGCACCAGCAAGGCCTGCAAGGTGAGCAGCGCTGTCCTTGTGTCCATCTGGGGGGGGGGGGGAGAGACGAATGTCTGGGGGCCTGGGGCTGAGACATGGGCAGCAGGCTCAGGAGAGGCCCACCGGCCCTGCTTGGGCCCACGGGGGCACCCAGGGTGCCCTACTTCCCAGGACTTCAGGGCAAGAACTAGTGGGGAGGGTCCAGCCAGGGGCCAGGAAGGGCGGCCACGCAGGCCCGTTCTGCCCGCCCTCACCCCAGGTCCAGCACTCACTGTGGCAGAAGCCCACGCCAGTCAGCTGAGCCCTCCACGAGGCAGGGGACCTCCAGGACAGCCCTGGCAAGGGCCACTGAGCCTTTATTCTCTGAGGCGGAAATGGGTCATTAGTGAGGATGATGCAGTTTCTCCGAGGATTGTGTCAGAAGCCCTCCCCTTGGGTCATGTGAGCCTTGTAGTTCCCCAGGGCGGGACACTGGGCTGGGGTGGGGGTCTGGCGCACACGCAGCCCCGCCGACCCCCACAGCCTCTGCCCGCCCGCACGCGCTTGTCTGTGTGTGCCCCCCAGTCCATTATCTGCATTTGTCCCAGCCAGACACACAGCTTGGGGGTCTGTTTTCCGAGGACTCTCTGCCTGTGTCCGCGTGTGTGTGGCCAAGCGTGCCTACCCGGGTCGCACGCCTGCTGCTGTGCGCCCGGCAGTCCTGTGTGGAGGTGCACCCCGAACTGGCCAGGGACTGGCCTGCCTGGGACGGACGCTTCAATTCTCAGCTGAAACTGTGTGGGACGGCGACTTGTGTGTCCTGTTCTATGCCTGAGTGTCCGCGCTATGTCTAACGTGAGTTGTGTGTACAGTGCGTGTGGTATGTTTGACAACGTCTGAGTATGTGTCCCGGGGTCATCCCTTCCCCCAAACTGGGTCTCCCCTTTCCAGGAAGTCCTGCCGGCACCGTCCTCGGCTCCCCACCCGCATGCGAGCAGGAGGCAGCTGATGGCACGCATGTGACCACAAACTTCTGACCCTTGCACCCTCCGCAGCTGCCTGCAGGTTCTCCAAACGACCCCAGCTCCTCGCGGCCAGGTGGGCAGGTGCCGGCGGTGCCCACACTGTGGTCTGATGAGCCCCTCACCTCCCGCCCTGACGTCCCCACAGCCCCTTGCCGGGAGGGTGAGGGCCCCTCGTTCACAGCCTGGGTCTTCCAGCACCGGGTGGCAGTCCTCAGCCCCGCAGCCCAGGCAACAGGAAGTGGGTCACGAGGACAGGCCGAGACCCCCCCCCCCGGGACGCGACCCGCCCGCGTCTACGCCCGCGGAGCCGTCTCACCTGCGGGCCCGGGGCCCGGCGGCGCGGGAGCCGAGCTGCAGCCGCGCGGGGTGCTCGCCGTGGGGGCTGCCCCGGCTCTCAGGTGCCGTGGCCCATCCGCCCTGCCCGCGGGCCCGGGGCCGGCCCAGGTCACCTCTGCAGCTCGGCGCTGCGCACCTGCCGGGCGGCGCCCGGAAACCTGCTGGTCGGCGCAGAGCCGCCACGCCTCCGGGCGCGGGCAGCGCATCTGGGAAATGGGCAGCACGCCTCAGCGGGCGGCCGGGCCCCAGCCCCCGGGCCGGCTTCCCCACGGAGGCGCCTGGTCGCCACCTGCCCTCACACTTGGGGCACCGCAGGCCTCTGGGCGGGGCTTCACGCTCGGCCCGGCCACCCTCTAGAGGGGAAGTCTCTTCAACCTCAGTTTCCTGGTCTTTAAAATGGGTGCAAGGGCAAACGCGTCAACTCTTCCTTAGAATTCCAAATCGTGTTGAAAGGCCCCTCCAGGAGCTAGAAGTCAGTGCTTCCTGCCTCCTTTTGAGTGTGGACCGGGCTCGAAAGAGTTACCGACGCTCATCCAATGAATAAAGTATCAAAAACCTAAGCTGGGACCCGTATGGCGGAGACACTTGGCGGACACCACCTAGACCAGATGGGCCAGGCTAACGTCATAGTGGTAAGTCCTGATATCACGTGGCCCCTACATAATGTGCTGAGACGGGCACCTCCCCTCTGGGTTTCTTCCAGTAACTGGTAACCGCAGGCTACTGATGAGAACAATACCAGATACTACGCCCAAACTGAGGGATATTCTACAGAATACCTGACCAGCACTCTGCAAAGATGTCCCTCCCAGGCAAAATTTGGGGAGCTGTCACAGACTGGATAAGGCCCAGCCGATACGAGGGCACAACAACCAAATGTGGGATCCTGGGCCAGAACAGGGGCATTGGTGCAAAAACGGGTAACACCATGTAATTTCTTTGAAGTGGCAGGTGGATCATGGTTCTGGAAGATGTTAGCCCCAGGGTAAATGGTGAGGAAGACAGTGCACTTTTTTAAAAAAAATTAATTTTATTGTTTCAGAGGAGAGAGAGAGAGAAAGAGAGAGAGAGCAAGCAGATCCCAGAGCAGTCTCCATAGCTGTGCATCATTTGTTTTAACATGGTTTCATTCCACACAAGTGGATGTGGGTCTCTGTGGGACAGGAACTGAACTGGGGGCCTCCCGCCTGGAAGGTGAGAACTTTCGCCACCAAGCCATCCTGGCAGTTACCAGCTGCACTGCAGTTCTGCATATAGGTTTGCATGGGCCGGGACTGGGAATCGATCCTGGGACCTCACAGTTGCGAGGTGAGCACTCCACCTGCTGAGCTATCCCAGCATCCTCTTTGCACTGTTTTTTGCAACTTTTCTGTAAATATAAAATTATTCCCAGTTAAAGCACTTTACTTTGAAATTAGGTGTGATCGAAGATAATGAAAATGTACTCAACATATATTGAGCGCTCACTTCATATCCAGGACTGGCTGACAGCAGTGAACTGGACAGACAGGAATGCCCGCCCTACTAGTTCTGACATGCTGAAAAATTTATGTCCTTGCTGTTAATTACTCTCCTTTCTTTGCGGAGTGGAGTGGTATGGGACACTCCCTTTCCACTTTGTAATTTATGTACTGTTGGGAGTTTTGCTTAAGAAGCCCTATTAATTATTTTTCTAGCAGAACAAATGCACACTTCCGCTTAACATATTGGCAGTCAAATGTAAACACAGGAAACAGAACTCACTGCAGATCCAGAGCAGTGCTTGTTTTCTGGGGAGACAGGGAAGGGAATGGGCTTGGTGCTTGGGGATAAGGGGGATGTTGGGAAAGGGGTTTCAACTTTA
Source organism: Craseonycteris thonglongyai (assembly GCA_004027555.1). Classification (NCBI taxonomy): domain Eukaryota; kingdom Metazoa; phylum Chordata; class Mammalia; order Chiroptera; family Craseonycteridae; genus Craseonycteris; species Craseonycteris thonglongyai. The sequence continues at coordinate 6,118 of PVKE010004023.1, forward strand.
TTCCTACTGTTTTCTTTCACGAAAAAGGAAAAAAGAAATTATCAGAAGTAATTAGGGGGGAAGCTGGGATGGCTCAGTGGGTTAAGCGCTTGCTTTGGAGTCCTGGAGCCTGAGAATCGCCTGGCCCCGGCCCAGGTGGACCCATATGCTGAACTGGGGTGTGTCCCCAGTTCAGTTCTTGCTGGGGCCTATGCGGGAGGCTCCCCGCCCGGTTCCTGCCCTGCACAGCCCTGTGCCCACCTGTGGAGTGAAACTATATGGAAAACTAATGCTGTCAACTATGGAGACTCCTCTGGGCCCTCCCCCTTCTCTCTGTCTTTCTCTGTCTGTCTCTCCCTCTGTCAAAAAACAATAAAAATAAATCTTAAAAAAAAAAAAAAGAAGTAATTAGTACCAAATGTTAACATTTGCTTCTTCATGTAATGGGTTCAGGGGTGTTTTCAGGGATAATTTTTCATTCTGTCTTTATTGTTTTTAAAGATCACACAAAATAATATTTATTATCTTACTGCAATATGTGGTCTTCATAGATAAGTTGGAATACACTGAAAAACAAAGAAAATGACTACTCTCCAGTAATACCAACTGCCTGGAAAGTCACTATCCATTCACTTTTCTTTCTGCTGATTTTTCTGTGCCTATGTTTGCGTTTAGAAAAACCAGATACTAGTGATACCATTTTATAATTTTTTGAAGTGTTAACATTTTCTATATTTTTTAAAATGAAAAATTACAGGAAGAGCTGGTTGGGGGAGTAGGGAGGGGAAATCAAATATATGGTGATGGAAAGTGAGCTGACTTTGGATGGTGAGCACATAATGTGATGTATAGACAATGTAATGTAGAATTGTACACCTGGAAACAATGTAATTGATATCAATCAGCTTCACCCCAATAAATTTAACAATTCAAATAAAAATTACAAAAGCATGCACATGACTAAGATAAATCAGACTTTGTGCACAGTGTGCAATGAAACTTGTAGATTCTTGGATTTATCTCTTTGCTCACCTCTGGGGTTCTAAATAAATTCTTCTCCCTCCATATGCCCAGGGGAGTCCTGTTCTGCTGATTTTCTGTGACACTGGATCAGGATTCGGCTCAGAGACTCCCTTTCCCTCTATCCTGCCTTGTTCCCAACAACAACCAATCCCTTGGCTGGGTTCCTCTTTTGGTGTCTGGATGCCCTGTCCCCACCCCACTCTCTTCTGGCTTTTGCTACTCCTCTGGCCTTCTTACTCTTCCTGGATTAGGGTCATGCTCTGACCTCAGGGTCTTGGCATTTGCTGTTCACCTGCCTAGATGGCTCTTCTCCAGATTACCCCCACTCCACCTGGTGGCTTCCTTCCCATTGTATTTGAGTTTCCTAATTCATCCCAAATGCTTCCACCCCATCCTCACTCCCTCTCCTGCTTCCGTTTTTTTTTGTTGCCCTTATCATGGCTTGGCAAACCACATTTCTGTTTATCTTGGTTTACCTTGGCTTTGGTCTGTTTCCACACCAGAGTGAGCTCTAAGGGGCCAAGAACTTTCTGGCTCTTGTTCCCTGCTGTGTTTCTCTAACATCTAGAATCCAGGACGAAGAATGGTGGTTGCTCATGCATCATATGATGGAGTGAAGGGATTCCCTTTCAGGACCCCTCTTTTCTCTGGTCTGAACGTGCAGACTCCATGCGCCCTGTCCCGCCCCCTCCCCCCCCAGCTTCATCCCTTGAGTGGATTCTACCAACTCCTTTACAGCTTGGTTCCATTCCAGTGGTGGTGGTGGTTATAATCTGACCTGGATACAACTCTTGGAGATATTTCAGTCAGCCCTGATTAGATTCTTTTTTTTTGTTAAAGGTTTTTTTATTGTTTTTGACAGAGACAGAGAGAGACAGAGACAGAGAGAAGGGGGAGGGCCCAGAGCAGTCTCCATAGTTGTACATCATTGTTTTTTGACATGGTTTCTTTCCACACAGGTGGGTGGGGGTCATGCAGGGCAGGAACTGGCTGGGGGCCTCCCGCATGGGAGGCTCGCCCCCTTGAACTAGGGGTCAAACTGGGGGGTGAGAACTGAACTGGGGGCCTCCTGAATGGGAAGCACAATCCAGTTCAACACATGGGTCCACATGGGCCGGGGCCGGGATTCGATCCTCAGTACCCAGGGCTGCAAAGTGAGTGCTTAACCTGCTGAGCCATCCCAGCTTCCCCGATTAGATTCTGCATCTTCCTCACATCCAGGTCACAGTGCTCAAGTCACACTAAGGACAGCTTATTCCCCTCTCATGGGCTTTGCACTTGCTGTTGCCTCCCCCTACTCCCCCCCCCCAAGGACCCAGTCTGTCATTGAATACTTGACTTAAATGCCACCTCCTTAGACTACCCTGACAACCTTACATAATTAGCAGCCCTCCCCATCATCCATCCACTCCCAGTCTCTGCTGTTGTCAAGCACCCTCCTCCACCTTCCCCACCAAGGTTCCCATGAAAACAGGTCTGGGTGGACAACCAGTGTACAGCCAATGGGGGCAGATGGGGGCACGGGCTGACATTACTTCTGACAAGCCCGGGTCAGCCAAAGGGGCTTGGTGCCAGACTGGCACATGTGTGAGGAGAAAACCCCAGGAGGTGGACGAACAGAGGTTAAAGGGGCCAGAGGAACAATGACCTTGAGCTATGGAGTGGGGACCCAATCTGGAGGGTGACGAGCTTGGATGATAGGGTCCAAGCTGTATTTTTACAGTGTAAAGTGGAAGCCACTGTGGAAGAAAGCAAGTCAGCAGATCTGTATCATCTGTGGATCTATATCTATCTGGATATCTATCCATTAATTTCTCTCTCATATATCTCTATCTCTGTATATATCTCTACCTCTCCATCCTTATCTCTATCATCTGTCTTCTGTCAATCATTTATCTTTTATCTATATTTCTCTATCTCTACCTAATATCTCTATCTATCATCCATCTATCTATATCCACCTATCGTGTATCTATCAATCAATCACACTATATCTTGATACAAAACTACTAGTGCTCAGTTACCAAACACCTAGAAGAAATTCTAATGCTGAAAGAGACCACATTAAGAATGGTAGCCACTGGGGATGGTTGCTAGAGGAAATTATTATTGTCTATTGATTTCTTTATTGAATTCATCTTTATAAATTATAAGCTGGCAATATTTCTGTAATCAGGAAAACAACATTTACCTAAATAATCATTCTGATGAAAACGTGGATGATTGTTGAGGGAAGGTAAGCCTGCAGGGGTGACCCAGAGTAGGTGCTCACAGGTGGTCAAGCCCCGGTTTGGATTCAGCTCCTCGGCTATTATTTAGCTGTGTGACTGTTGGCTAGGGACTTTACCTTTCTGTGCCTTATTTCTTCATCTTTAACAGGAATGGTGTTACAGTTGTTTAATATGGGGTGTTGTATGGATCAAAAGGCCTGCCACAGATGGACTGTACAGAACAAGACCTTGCCCATAGCAGTCATTTGCTCTAAGCCAGCTGTTACTGCTTATTATTATTCTTTTTAAAAAAAATATTTATTTTATTGTTCTTGACAGGGAGAAACAGAGACAGAGAGAGAGAGACAGAGAGAAGGGAGAGGGCCCAGAGCAGTCTCCATAGTTGTACGTCATCAGTTTTAAACATGGGTTTGTTCCACACAGGTGAACAGGGGCTGCGCAGGGTGGGAATTGGTTGGGCGCCTCCCGCACAGGAGGCACGCCCCCCTCGAGCCAGGGGCCGAACCAGGGGCCTCTGGCATGGGGTGTCGGTCCCCAGGGCTGCACAGGGAATGCTTAACCTGCTGAGCCATCCCGGCTTCCCCCGCTTATTATTATTCTTAACATCACTATTATGTGCATTATTATTATTATAGACTAGGGGGGTGGCAGTTTGGATAAACTGAACATGTTTAAGAGTCAGAAATGATGCTTAGGGGGAGCCGGGATGGCTCAGTGGGTTGGGCGCTCGCTTTGCAGAGCCGGGGACCGGGGGTCGAGTCCCGGCCCCGGCCCGTGCAGAACCATATGCTGAACTGGGGAGTGCCCCCAGTTCAGTTCTCTCTCTGTCTCTGTCTCTGTATCTCTCTCTCTGTCTGTCAAAAATAAAAATAAATAAATAAAATTATATTAAGAAATGATGCTTAGGGGACCAACTAATCCTAGTTTGCCTAGGGCCTTTCCTGATGTTAGCATACAAAATCCCACATCCCATGAACCCTCTTCATCTTGGGTAAACTGGGAGGACAGTTGGTCACCCTAAGATAAATCTTAGGACCCAGTGGTGACAGAGAGGAATCTCTGGACACTCCTAGCTTTTGGGCCTGATGAATCAGAACCCACTCCAAGGAGGACACTCAGAGAGAAACCATTTTGGGGGGACATAGATAAACCCAAGTGTGGATGCACTTGCTTGTCCAGGTGGGAGGAGATAGATTTTCCTATGGGAAGTGAAAAGGACAGATGTCCCAGCCTTTTATTCTGAAATATTTTAAACCTACAGCAAAGTTGAGAGAATTTCACAGTCAACACCCACATACTTACTCCTAGGCACTGCAATTAACATTAGATTGTACTTGCTTAATCCACCTTACTTTTTACCCATTTTAGTGTAAAATGTCCAGTGTCACAGACACCTGCACACTGTCCTGCCAATACTTTAGTGCACATACCATGAACTAGAGTGTAATGTGGTTGTTTTTATTGTTAAATTTATTGGGGTGACATTGAGTGATATCAATTACATTGTTTCCAGGTGTACAATTCTACAGAGTTTAGTATTCTTATTTGTTTACAGTTCTTTGATGTAAAATTTACATACAGTGAAGTGCACAACTCCTTAGTATGTCCTGGCTGAATTCTAATAAACTTCAGTTATAGCCATTAAGGAAATGATTTATTCATTCCTGGTGAGATCCCAAATAGAAAAATAAGTTACCAGTGACAGCTCAGGCTCTGCCATGTGCAAAGCTCTATGATGTGGAGCAAGTGTCTTAACCTTTCTGGGCTAAGCCATTCAAACAGGGACAATAAGGGTGTCTATTTGAGATTGATGTGGTAGCTGAGAGTACTAAACTGTAGAAATACTGAGGCGTCCCTGGCACCTAGGAAGCTCCTTAATGACACTTTATTACCCAGATGAAACAGTCAAAAGGGTTATAGTTGGTAGAAGAAATAGTAAAGGGGAAAGAATGCCGTTGAAAAATTTCAAAGATGGCCAACAGAGGGACTTTAGCAGGGTCTGCACTGGTGTGAGGAGATGGGATGGGGTGGAGAGAGTGGCTGTGAGCTAAATCCTGATCCACTGCCGAAGAAAACCAGCAGATGAAGGCTCCACTTACCTGTGGCTGAAGAGAAGAGCACATCAGAATGTTGGACATGACCAGAGAGAGAGCTAAGACTCCTCGGGTGTCTGCTGTTCATTACAAGCCCTGCAAAAGGACTCATTTATTTCAACCATGTGCACATGCTTTTGTATTTTTAAATTTAACTTGAAAAACCCAGACAAGATTCTTGATGCTGAAACAGGTTCTTGGTGTTGGTTATAGGAAAGAATACAAGGGTGCACTGAATAAGCCAAGCAAGCAGTAGATTTGTTAGAGAAGGATAGTACACTCTGAAGATAGCAAGAGCAGGGGGAGGGGAGGTGCAGGGATAGCTCAACAGGTTAAGTGCTTGCCTTGCAACTGTGAGGTCCAGGGATCAAATCCTGGCCCCAGACAGTGCAAATCCATATGCTGAACTGTGGCGCCCATCTGGTAACCACCAGAATGGCACCGAAGGCTACACAAATCTTAACAAAAAACAAACAACAGAAGGCACAGAAGATTATCCCTAAAACACCCTGTACCACCCCACGAAGAAGCTCATGTTAACGCTTGGTTCTAATTGCTTTGGATATACGTTTTTCTTTTTATGAAAGAAACTTGTAGGTTGACAAGGTTGAAGCTCCCACCCTCCCCTCCTTATAATTTCAATTCAAAAAACCCCAAGCATGTACTCTGGGACAGCTCAACAGGTTGAGCGCTAGCATTGCAACCATGAGGTTCGGGAATCGAACCTCAACACCAGCCCAAGCAGATCTGTGTGCTGGACTGTGGCACAGTGGTAACTGCTGAGCCCTGCAGTGAAGGTTTCTGCCTTCCATTCAGGAGGCCCCTGGTTCAGTTTCTGCCCTGTGTGACCCCACATCCACCTGTGTGGAATGAAACCCATGTCACAGCTAATGATATGGAGACTGCTATGGGCCCTCTCCCTTCTTTCTCTTTCTCTCACCTTCTCTCAAAACAATAAAATAAATCTTAAAAATAAAAAACCCACCAAAAAACAAGCAGTTTATAGTGAGAAACCTCCCTCCCACTCTGGTCCCCCAACTACTACCACCACCACTTTGAAGGGAACACACTTACCAGATTTTTGTGTTTACTTCTGGAGATGATTCACTGAATTCAGGCTAGTAACTTTAAGCTGAAAACTATACGATAACGTGGCTGAATTTAGAAGCAGTACTGGAATGTTTAAAAGAAAACATTTCTTCCTATTTATGTTTAAGTTTTAAATTTATAACTGCTAAGTACCTCAGAAGGCTTTGCTGGGTGGGGGCATTTAACAAGATTAAAGAATAAAATATACCACTTTAATAAGTGCCATCTACAATGTTTAAGGGAATTCAACTCCATTACATTTCTAAGTGGACCCAAATGAGGACCCAGTGGCCTCTTGGAAATGGATGGTCCAACTTGGCCAGGTGAAAAAGTAACATAATAGTGGAATTGGAACTAAAGGCTGAAGTGAAACTGCGTTTCTCAAGGTATAATTTAAATGGGCTATACCTTTACAAAGTAACTACGAAGATGGATTTTTCTAGGCAACAAAGCTGCCCCCAAGCCCATACCTTGTCGTGAGTTTGAGGAACCGACAGGCGAGTGTGGCTGGAGCATAGGGAGGGGGAAAGTGGGAGAGGACGAAGGCAGGAAAGTGAGGAGGGGGTGTTGGGGCAGGTCCCTGGGTCTTTTCTCCTCGGTGAGGTAGGTGCAATCGAGAATTCAGCGCTGAGGAGGGGCTGATCTAATAGTTTTGCATAATTCCCGCTGGCTGTTGTGCTGCAGGCACCACCACTGGGTGGTGGTGGTGGTGGTGGTGGTGGGGGGGGAGCAGGTGGGAAATACTGGGCTATGGGGCTTGTTAGGCCATAAGGAAAAAAAAAGAAAAACCATAAGTAGCCTATCTGTCTTTGCCGCCCCCATTTTCCAAGGCCACGGTGTGCATGATGCTTCAGGTCACCTTTGTCTACCTCAGACCACCCTTGCTTATTTATGCTGCTTAATAAATTCTCAACTCTCCTATTCGGAGAGGTTCTGGTATGCTTGCCTGACCTCCCGCTGCTCAAACATGCTATTAAACTTATCTCTTGACTAATTTTAGTTTCCTATGACTTCTTTTCTGGCCGAAATCTAATAGGGCTTTCCCTCCTGCTCATTTTAAAAATACAAGGAGCAGAGGTCTTGGCCTGGAAAACTCTCTGGAGCCCTAGTAGGGACCAGAAGTCCAGGGTGCCTTTTTGACCCTTGACCTGTCCTTTGCTGCCCCCGCGTGGTCACATCTTGAACTGCAGCAGCATCCTGAAGACCGCGCTGCCTTTTTTTTTTATTTTTAAAAGATTTTTTATTGTTTGATAGACAGAGACAGACAGACACAGAGACAGAGAGAAGTGGGGAGGGCCCAGAGCAGTCTCCACATCCGTAAAAACCTCCCTCATGGGAAGCAAACTGGGGCCTGGCTGGACCGGGACTTGATCTCTGGACCTCATGCTGCAGAGCAAGCGCTTCTCCCCCTGAGCCATCCTGGCATCCCCTGTGATGCATTTTTTTGTGAGCAAAGGTTTTTAACTGCTCTCCTGTGCTGTACAAAGCAAGGTCAAACCTGAACTCCTGCTATGCCCCTGAGTGCCCTAAACTGCTCCTCCCAACTGAAGTCAGCGTTACAATTTGAGTCCCACACCTAGTACTGGTCCTAAAGATCTCTCACTCTCACTATCTCCATGGCCACCACCCAGGGTCAGACACCAATCACCTGGGCAATGGGTGCCTGTCCCAGCCTTTACTTCCTAGGCGTCCACCCCAGTCCAAAAGGGATCTTTCCCTCTCCCCTGCTCACACATCTCCCATGGTTCCCTAGTGCTCTGGAAAGGAAGTGCAAGCCTAGTAGCCTGGTACCTGAAGTTGTGGAAGACCCAGCCCTTGCCTGCCCCGCTGTATCATTGCATGAACAGCTACACAAGCAGTAGCAATAACCACCTACTCCCACTTATGAGGGCCTACATCATGCAAGTCCATGTGTTACGCAGTTTAAAGGTGGCTTCACAATAGCCTTCTCAGGTATATTGGGGTTCAGAGAACTCAAGGGACTTGTTCAAGGTCACCAGCCTGCATGTACTCCATTCTTCCCAACTCCAAAGCTCAGGCGTAGCCCCAGCACTGTCCCCTCTATGACACATTTCTGGTGTGATGGGTATAACTTCTTTGCTATTCCTCTTAGGCAGCTCAGAATACTGTAACAGAATACCACAGACTACAGTTCTGGAGGCTGGAAGTCCAAGATCAAGGTGCCAGCCAATTCAGTTCCTGGTGAGGGCTCTCTTCTGGCTTGCCAATGGCCACCTTCTTGCTGGCCACCTTGTCAAAAGGAGTGGGGCACGGGGCGGGCTGGGAGAGAGATCGAGAGAGATCTCTGGTGTCTCTTCCATCATGAGAGCCCCACTCTCAGACCTCATCTTACCCTAATTACCTCCTGAAGGCCCCATCTGTACTATTAATACCATCACATTGGGGGATGGGGGTGGTGGATAGGGTATCAATATATGAATTTTGGGGACCACAACATTCAGCCCATAACATCTTCCCTTCAAATACTGGAGCCTAATTCCCTTCCCCTTGAGTATGGGTTAAACTTTAGTGACACTTTCAAAAAACATTTTATTTTGATATTATTGTAGATGCAGTTGTAGGAAATAATACGGAGACATCCAGTTTACCCTTTACCCATTTTCTCCCAATGGTAACACCTTGCATAACTTTGAGTACATTTTCCCAACCAGGAAATTGATACAATCACTGACTTTATTCAGATTTCTCAGATTTACATGCACTTTGCAGTTTTTTTTATTATATATTTTTATTTATTTATGACAGAGAGAGAGATACAGAGAGATACAGAGACAGAGAGAGAACTGAACTGGGGGAGCTCCCAGTTCAGTACATGGTTCCGCATGGGCCGGGGCCGGGATTCGATCCTCAGTCCCCAGTGCTGCAAAGTGAGCGCCCAACCCACTGAGCCATCCCGGCTTCCCCTTCTTTGCAGTTTTATTACATGAGTAGATTTTTGTGACTGCTACCACAATCAAGATACATAGTTCCATTACAATGATCCCTTGTACTTTTTTTAACATTAAATTATAGCTGTCTTTTATTTATTTATTTTTATTTTGACAGAGAGAGATACAGAGACAGAGAGAGAACTGAACTGGGGGAGCTCCCAGTTCAGCCCCCCAGTTCAGCATATGGGTCCGCACGGGCTGGGGCCGGGACTCGATCCTTGGTCCCCGGCGCTGCAAAGTGAGCGCCTAACCCACTGAGCCATCCCGGCCTCCCCAGCCTTGTCCTTTTTATAAGGGTATATACACACAAGGGTACTTTTATAGCCACAGTCACCTCCAACACCTGGGAACCACTCATCTATTTTCCATGTCTATAGTTTTGTCATTTCAAGGATGTTTCATAGTGTGTCAATACAATGAGATATTCAGTGATAAAAAGAAATGAAGTACTGATACATTCTACAACATGGGTGAACCTTGAAAACATGCTAAGTGAAAGAAGCCAGTCACAATGACCACATACAGTAGAATAGGCAAATTTATTGAGACAGAAGGTATATTAGTGGTGCCTAGGGCTGTTGGATGTGTGTGGGGGGGTAGGGGGTGGGTAGGGGTAATAGGGGCTGACAGTTAAAGGGTGAGAGTTTTTAGGGGGAGTGATTTTTAGTTACTGATTTAATTTAATAGTTTTGAATTATTCAAGCTTCCTTTTATACTTGATTGTTTTCATAAGATATACTCTATAGAATTTTTCCACTTACCCAAGGTTTTCTAATTTATTGATGTTTGTTATTATACTCTGATAATTTTAATCAACACTGTTCTCTTTATTCATGATATTATATATTTATGATTTCTAGTTTTTCCTGATGAATTTGACCAGAGGTTTGCCTATTTTGTTTATCTTTTCAAGAGACTAACTTTTGGCTTTGTTGTCTTTGCTATTGTATAATATCTGTTATCAATTTCACTAATTTTTTATTATTTCCTTCCTTCTACACACTTGATTTTATCCTGTTGTTCTTTTTGGTTTTATCTTATTGTTCTGTTTCTAATTAACAGTGTATATTTGTCCATAAATTTTCAGCTGTTTTCCTTTCAGATATTAACATTTAAGATTACAAATTTTGGGGAAGCCGGGATGACTCAGCGGGTTAAGCGCTCGCTTTGCAGCCCCAGGGACTGAGGATCGAGTCCTGGCGCTGGCCCATGTGGGCCTGTGTGCTGTGCTGGGGTGTGCCTCCAGTTCAGTTCTCCCCAGAGTGAACTTCCCATGTGGGAGGCCCCTCGCTTTGGTCCCCAGCTTGAGGTGGTGAGCCTGCCATGTGGGAGGCCCCGGCCTGGTTCCCGCTCTGTGCGGCCCCTGCCCACCTGTGTGGAATGAAACCATGTTGAAAACTGATGACGTACAACTATGGAGACTGCTCTGGGCCCTTCCCCTTCTTTTTGTCTTTCTGTCTCTGTCTCTGTCAAAAACAATAAAATAAATCTTAAAAAAAAACAACATGTACTTGCATGTAGGAAGATTCAGGTAAAGAAGAATAGTGAATGGACGGAATCTACCATATAAAATACTACAAACTCCATTTTGTAGACATCATTAAAAAATGTACTTTGTAAAAAAAAATCCAAGTGCTAGAACTGTTTAGAAAAATTTAACAGGTTTATTTATAATTGTTATAAAGTGAAACTTGCTCATTGAAACATTTTGATTTGCCTTAATACTTTGTGTTCCCATGTTTATATGAAAAATTCACACCCATGAAAATGGAAAGACTTTCAGTACTTGATCTTTGTGCTCTATTTTTCACTTGCAATCATGTACTTAGATACCTTTGACCTCATGGGAAAAAATATCTAACATTAGGATTACCAATAACAGGAGGATGGGAAAAAATCTTTTTTAAAAGAATGAAATGGCTCCCATCATAGTGGATTGCTAAGCACATCTCCACATATATGGCCTGCTAGCTGGTGTCCTTCGGCATAATTATTACACATTTGGTGTCGATAGCACACAGGTTGATGTCGTAAAAGGCCAACTACTTAGGCCCCACTTTCCTCCTGCAAACCACTAATAGCTGAGCTCTGCAATCACAGGTCTGTTTAGAAGTCCTGAGTAATTTCTTGCAACAGATGCTGGAAGGGAACTTCAAAAATCAGAAGTTGAGTGGAGTTCTGATAACATCTAATTATACCGAGTGCTACAGTACCAGGCCTGTAACAATGAGGTTCTTCGTTCTCTGCTTTTTATTTCACACACTCTTGTGAGCGGCTTTTGTGGCTAGTTGCTTTCTTGGTGTTTTACTGCCAGTCAATTTGTGGGTAATCTGTTTGGTATGAACCATCGTACAGAGGCCTCCTTAGTAGCCCTCTCTTCTTCAGCTGTCATTCAGTGAGCTGGAGATGGCTCTGGTGTTAGAGAGCAGTGGCCAGTATGTTATCGTTTTGGATGCCATTGTGGATGGGATTGCTTTCTGTCTTTCTTCTTTAGTTTGTTGTTAACTGTATAGAGATGAAACTGACTTCTGTATGTTGATTTTGTATCCTGCAACTTTACTGAATTCATTGATTAGTTCTAACAGTTTTTTAGTGAAGTCCTTAGGATTTTTTCTATATAAGGTCTATTATATTTTACTTTTTTCTGATTTGGATGCCCTTTATTTCTTTTTCTTGCCCGATTTCTCTCACTAGGAGTTACAGTACTATGTTGAATAGAAGTAATGAGAGGGCACGTTTATCTTGTTCCTGATATTAGAGGAAAAATTTTCAACCTTTTGCTGTTGAGTATGGGTCTTTCATATACGACCTTTATTATGTTGAGGTCTGTTCCTTGTACACTCAAGTTGTTAAGTGTTTTACCCCAAAAGGATGTGTTTTTTTTCAGATGCCTTTTCTGCATCTATTGAGATGATCACATGACTTTTATTAATGTGGTACATCATATTTGTTTATTTGCATATGTTGGATCATCTTTGGATAAATCCCACTTAATCATGGTGTATGATCCTTTTAATGTGCTTTTAAATTCAGTTTGCTAACATTATGTTGAGAATTTTTGCATGTATTATGTATTCACTAGGGATATTTATCTGTAGTTTTCTTTTCTTGTAGTGTCCTTATCTAGCTTTGGTAGTAGGGTAATGCTGGCCTCATAAAATGAGTTTGGGAGTATTCCTCCCTCTTCAATTTTTTGATAGAGTTTGAGAGAGATTGATGTTAATTCTTTTTTAAATGTTTGGTAGAGTTGAATAGTGAAGCCATCTGATCCTGGGTTTTTCTTTTTGGGAGGTTTTTGATTGCTGACTTAATCTCCTTGTTATCATTTTGTTCAGATTTTTTCTATTTCTTCATGATGTAGTCTTGGTAGGTTGCTGTTTCTAGGAATTTATCTATTTCTTCTAGGTTTTCCAAGTTGTTATTGTGTAATTGATCATAGTAGTCTCTTATGATCCTTTGTATTACAGTGGTATCAGTTGTAATGTTTTTTTCATATTTTATTTTGTGTCATTTCATTTTTCCTTAGTCTTGCTAAAGATTTGTCAATTTTGTTTACCTTTGCAATAAGCCAGTTGTCTCATTGATCTTTTCTATTTTTTTGTCTCTATTTCTTCTTTGATCTTTATTTCCTTTCTTCTAACTTTGGGCTTAGTTTGTTATTTTCCTCGTTCCTTGAAGTCTAAAATTAGATTGTTTATCTGAATTCTTTTGTAGTTTTTCACTATAAACTTGCCTTTTAAACTACTTTTGTAGCATCTCAGGTTTTGTTATGTTGTGTTTCCCCGTTTGTTTAAAGATAAGTCTTTTAGTTCTTTTTTTAACCCTTTTGTTGTTCATTATATAATGTCCTTTGTCTCTTGTTACTGTTTTTGGCTTTAATTCTATTTTGTCTGATATAAGTATACCCTTGTTCTCTTCTGGTTTCTACTTACACGGAGTATCTTTCTTCATCCCCTCACTTTGAGCCTATGTGATTTAAAGCTGAAGTGAGTTTCATGTAGGCAGCATATAGTGGTTGGGTCTTGTGTTTTTCTTTTTTAAGTCTATCAAGCCACTCTGTCTTTTGATTAGAGGATTCAACCCATTTGTATGTTTAGAGTAATTAGTGATAGGTAAGGACTTACAAGTGCCAGCTTATTCTGTTTTGTAGTTCCCTTACTATTTTCTTCACCTCTTGCTGCCTTCCTTTGTGGATTAATTTTCCATAGTAGTATGTTTTGATTCCCTTCTCTCTTTATCTTTTGTGAATCTTTTTTTTTTTATTTAAGATTTATTTTTATTGTTTTTGACAGAGAAAGATACAGAGACGGAGAGAACGGTGAGGGCCCAGAACAGTCTCCATAGTTGCACATCACTGGTTTTTCCACATAGTTCCACAGGTGGGTGCGGGGCTGCACAGGGCAGGAACTGGGCCGGGGTCTCACCCTGGTGAGAACTGAACTGGGGGCACTCCCCAGTTCAGCACATGGGTCCACACGGGCCGGGGCGGGATTCGATCCTCGGGTCCCTGGGGCTGCAAAGTGAGTACTTAACCCACTGAGCCATCCTGGCTTCCCTTGTGAATCTTTTTTTTTTAAATATTTATTTATTTTTATTGTTTTTTGACAAAGAGAGATACAGAGACAGAGACAGAGAGAGAACTGAACTGGGGGAGCTCCCAGCTCAGCATATGGTTCCGCACGGGCCAGGGCTGGGACTCAATCCCTGGTCCCCAGTGCTGCAAAGTGAGCGCCTAACCCACTGAGCCATCCCGACTTCCCCATGTAAATCTTTTTAAAAAATATATTTATTATTTAAAAAAATATATATTTTTATTTATTTATTTATTTTTGACAGAGAGAGACACACACACACACAGACAGAGAGAGAACTGAACTGGGGGAGCTCCCAGTTCAGCACATGGTTCCACACAGGCCGGGGCCGGGATTTGATCCCTGGTCCCTGGCGTTGCAAAGTGAGCGCTTAACCCACTGAGCCATCCCGGCTTCCCCTTATTTTGTTTTCGATAGAGACAGAGAGTCAGAGAGAGAAGGGGGAGGACTCCAGAGTTGTGTGTCATCAATTTTTGACACAATTTCATTCCATACAGGTGAGCGGGGACCGCACAGGGCAGGAACCAGGCTGGGGGCCTCCCACATGGGAGGCATGCCCCCTCAAACTGGGGGCCAAACCTGGGACCAAGAACCAAATTGGGGGTCTCCTGCATGGGAAGCACACCCCAGTTCAGCACATGGGGCCACATGGGTCAGGGCCAGGACTCAATCCTTGGTCCCCAGGACTGCAAAGCAAGCACTCAACCCCCTGAGCCATCCCTGTTCCCTACTCCTTATTTTTTTTAAAGATTTTTATTATTTTTGAGAGACAGAGAGAGACACAGACAGGGAAAAGGAGGCGGGTCCAGAACAGTCTCCATGGTTGCATGCCACTATTTTTCTACATAGTTTCATTCCACAGGTGGGCACAGGATTGTGCAGGGCAGGAATTGGCTGGGGACCTCTCCCATGGAAGGTATACCCTTGTGAGCTGGGGGCTGAACTGGGGGACTCCCACATACGAAGCTTGCCTCGAACTGTGGGCACACCCCAGTTTAGCATATGGGTCTGCACGGGCCAGATAGATCCTTGGACCCCAGGGCTGCAAGACGAGTGCTCAACCCGCTAACCCATCCCAGCATCCCCCATTACTGTATTTATTTAAATAAGCTCTGCCCCTTTCTTCTTCTCTTTTGCTTCTGCAACTCTAAGAATTTGCAAGGTTAGTCTTCTGATGGTATAGATCATATAGGCTTTCTTCACTCTTAAATTTTTTAATTTTTTTCTCTGACTGGATATTTCCAATGTTCATGTCTTCAACCTCATAGATTCTTTTTTCTGCTTGATCCAGTTTGCTGAAGATGCTCTCTATTGCATTTTTTATTTCATTCTTTATATTCTTCAATCCCAGAATTTGTTTGGTTCTTTTAAATTATTTCGCTCTGTTAAACTTATTTCATGTATTCTTGTGATTTCATTCAATTGTCTTTCTGTGTTT
Source organism: Craseonycteris thonglongyai (assembly GCA_004027555.1). Classification (NCBI taxonomy): domain Eukaryota; kingdom Metazoa; phylum Chordata; class Mammalia; order Chiroptera; family Craseonycteridae; genus Craseonycteris; species Craseonycteris thonglongyai. Next base: position 21,514 of record PVKE010004023.1, read on the forward strand.
TCTTATAGCTCACTATTTCCTTAGAATAGCTATTCTGGATTCTTTAAAGATTTTTTATTTTTATTGTTTTTGACAGAGAGAGAGAGAGACAAAGACAGAGAGAGGGAGAGAGAAGGGGGAGGGCCCAGAGCAATTTCCACAGTTGTACATCATAATTTTTTTAGTTTCATTCCACAGGTGGGTGTGGGGCTGCACAGGAACTGGCCAGGGGCCTCCCACATAGGACGCTTGCCCCAGTGAGAACAGAACTGGGGGCACACCCCAGTTCAGCACATGGGTCTGCATGGGCCGGGGCTGGGATTTGATCCTTAGACCCTGGGGCTGCAGGACAGGCTCTTGTGCTGAGCCATCTCAGCATCTCCTTCTGAATTCTTTATCTGGTAAATTGCAGATCCCTTTGTCTTTGGGTTTGGTTAATGGAAGATTACTATGATCCTTTGGTAGTGTCTTGTTACCTTTACTTTTCACACTCTTTGAAGTTTTCATTGTTGTTTTTGCATTTGAAGTAGCAGTCAACTCTTTTGAGTCTTTACTAACTTCCTTTGGGAGATACTTCCACCAGCCCTGCTAGTCTCAGACCTTTTATGGTAGATCTGCCCTGTGCTTCTTGCTCCCTCTTGTGGTAGGATTTTAATTTATTTTTTTGAAAGTGGAGAAAGAGAAAGGGAAGAGGGCTCAGAGCAGTCTCCATAGTTGTACATCATTAGTTGTGACATGATTTCATTCCACACAGGTGGATGTGGAACTGTGTAGGGTGGGAACCAAACCAGAGGCCTCCACATGGGAGGTGAGAACCTTTGCTGCTGAGCCATCCTGGTGGTTACCAGTTGCACCACAGTTCAGCATATGGGGTTGCATGGGCCAGGGCCGGGAATCAAACCCCAGATCTCACAATTGCGAGGCACGTGCCCAACTGCTGAGCTAACCTGGCATCTTCAGGATTCTTAAGTTTGTAACACTTCTCTGGATCTCACAAACACTAGGTCAAGTGTGGACAGCCTCTCTTTTGTTTTCCCAATAGTGGTATTAAAGCTCAAGTCTGTGGTCTACAGATTCTGCTCACTAGCCATCTGTGCACACAAAGAGCTTGCCACATTGTGGGGGGAATCCATGGGTGGAGTTCCCAGTGGCTTAATGGCAGGCTTCTTGATGGAAACTGTGATGCAGATAGTAGGAACCATCTGTCTTCAATGTCCTCTGATAGCCTTATCTACCACTCTTTGCCACGTCTCACCTTCCCCAAGTCATGTAGTTCACAATTCAGTGCTCTCAAAATCTCTCTTGGACCTAAGTTGTGCTGCCTTAGTGGAGAGATGATGTAAGGAAAGTCAAATTGTTTCTCTTATTCTATTCAATGAATCCAAACTCATTCAAATTACAGTAGACTGTGTTAACCAGTACCCATGCCAGATAAATGTATTACTTTGACTTTTTTTTTTTTTGCCAATTGCTTGAGTTGTGGTTCACTGAGAGCCTACTGGGGTTCTCACCCTGCCCCCACCCCAACACAGTGCTGGAACTTCTCTGGAAACCTAGACTTTCACACAGGCTTTCTCCATGGGTGATTGAGTCAGTGTTCTCCAGGATCTCCCAGACCGTAAGTGACAGAAAGTGAAGCCTGTTTACAGGTCACTAAAGGATACACAGCGAATGGGGTCTGTCTGCTTGGCAATGTTCATGCACACATATAACATTGTTGAGTGTGTACACATGGCTTGTCACATCTGCATGAAGTGGGTTGTAACCCTTTCTTTATTCCAAATAAATCCATTTCAGTGATGAAACACCCACTCAGTATTATTTTTCAGTTGACATTTGGGGGCTTATCTAGGATTCCAGGGAAGAACCTCCACAGCTTCAGGACAGGTGAGCAACCAGGTGCTGGCACCTCACCTGGAGCTGCTCTGGCTCCTTGCTTGTTCTCTGACTCAGAAGTTTAGGGTAAGACTTCTCCTGGATTGAATTTCCACTTTTTGCATTTTGAAGCTTTCTGTGCTTTATTTGAGAATTGTTTAGAGGTTTGTTGCTGTTGTTGTTGAGAAGGCCCTTGCTTGTCTGTCTGTTGTCTGTGAGTACTCAATTTGGCACATTAGCTTGATTTCTTCGGAAGCAGGTTGTCCTTTGTTTATGTCTAACCTTGGTCTAAAGATTTCTATGGGGACAGAGGTTATTTCCACTAAAATCTGTCAGTTTGGTCCTGTGATGTCTCATTGAGAGGAGTGACATCCAACTCAGCCTATAATTGGACTCTCCGAAGATCAGTTGTTTTCTTAGAACTGGCTTTTAGCCTTCAGCCTGGTCCTTGGTGATCATACTGTTCTAGAGTGAGGCTGACTGGTGTCTGGCCTGCAGGTTACTCAAGCTATTGTAAATTGGACCCTCTTTTATAGAGAAAAAGTCTTTGAAAAATGGGATCTAAATATTTTAAGACTGTTCCTCCTTGGGCAGGGACCCTGGTAGAGTACAAGGTCTGACAATTAAATTCATGAACTTGTCACAGTGCACCTACATTGGCAGCACTATACAAACAACTCAGGTTTCATAACCTTGGTATATCATGGTCTCACAGCTGCTCATTCCACATGTGGCGGTGTCTTGCTGAATGGCATTCATTATTATTGTGTTTTTGTGTGCTTTTGGGAGAATGTTGGACTTTGAATAAGAGGAATTAACAAACATTAAATTTCTTGTTCAACTTGGCAAGAGTGGAAGTGAAATCAGCGACATGTTAGTTCAAGTTGATGGGGATAATGCCATGAAGAAAATGACAGTGCACAAATGGATTAAAATTTTTTCTGAGGGGAAAGTGTCACTGATGAAGAGAGGTCAGGGTGGCCAGTAACAAGTAGAACTGACAAAAACATTGCAAAAATTCATTGAATTGTGCATTAAAATTGTTGGCTGACTGTGAGAAGCATAGCAGACCAAGTAAATGTTGATAGAGAAAGTTAGGAAAATCTTCACTGAAAACTTTGACACGTTTGAAAGGTGTGCACAAAATGTCCCTGAAGGAGCTCACCGATGAACAAAAGCAAAAGAAAGTCAAAGTTTGCCAAGACCTTTTGGAGAGTCAAGACAATGTTTTGGGCCATGTTATCACTGGTGATGAAACATAGGTGTACCAATATGACCTTAAACAAAGTGTCAAAGTGCACAATGGGAGTCAGACAATTCTCTATGACCAAAACAGTTCCATCAGTCCAAATCAGGAGTCAAAACAATGTTGCAAACCTTTTTTTGATGATTGTTCCTTATGAATTTGAACCAACTGGACAGTCAACCAAGTTGACTATTTGGAAGTGCTGATAAGGCTGTGTAAAAAAGTTAGACAAAAAAGATTTAAACTTTTCATCAACTGTTCATGGCTCTTGTATTATGATAATGCACCAGAGCTCACAAAACACTAACTGTGAGGGAGTTTTTAGCCAGTAAACAAATAACTGTTTGGAATACCCTTCCTACTCACCTGATCTGATCCCTAATACGTAACCTTTTTCTTTATCCTAAGATAAAGGAATTATTGAAAAGAAGACATTTTGATGACATTCAGGACATCAAAGGTGATATGATGGCAGCGCTGATGAACATTCCAGAAAGAGTTCCAAAACTGCTTTGGAGGGTGGCTAGGCACTGATGTTGGTGCATAGCTTCCCAAAGGGAGTACCTTGAAGGTGACCATAGTGATATTCAGCAATGACACATGTAGCACTTTTTCGAAGATGAATTTGTGAGCTTAATTGTCAGACCTCATAAATAGCACTCTATTCACAGAATAAATTCAATATGGGCTAGAATGGTGCAGATAAACATAAACTTTTCTCAAGTTGGGAGGTACTCCAGGCTTTAATGGGACACATATTATTTCAGTAAGTATAGGGACAAAATGGAAATGCCAAATATTATCAACTTTTAAAATTATTAAAGGTAAATTAAAATTCTCTTAAAAGATGTTAAACACAAAAGACATGACAAATACCTGTGGCCTAAATCAATGGGAAATCTCAAATCCTAGATACTCATGTCCAAACTCATGATTACATGTTATATGTAGAATACTGCAAATAAATATGAACCAGTCTGTACCTGTATATAGAGAGAATTGTTTCTGTTAATCATAGGAATGCGGGACGTTCTATATTGCTGTCTTCTATTTACTTCCATACCAAAGTAGCTCCTAAAACAATGTATAAGGTGCAGTACATGGCGGAAATTCAAGCGATTTGTAATGGCAGTGTCCCTCACTGAGGTTCCTACCTTTGTAGAAAAGATATACATACCCAGCCTCCCTAATACCTCATGTTAGTTTTTTTACATTCCATCAAAGCTCTTATTTCCACCTTACAAACCAAAGCTTTACCACTTGTTAACCACCTCTCCTTTCTCACAAAAATATGAGCACCAGGACTATAATAGCTTGTTTATTTCATGTATCTATAATTTCCACCTTACAAACCAAAGCTTTACCACTTGTTAACCACCTCTCCTTTCTCACAAAAATATGAGCACCAGGACTATAATAGCTTGTTTATTTCATGTATCTATATCCCAGTCTTAAAGCACCTTATTTGTGCTAAATTGGGTATGTTCTAAACTACAATGTCTGGTAGATGAGGCATGTTGACATGTTAGTATCAGTCCCTGAGCAAGAAATGCTTGAATGGATCAGTGGGCCTGTCTTTCTCCCTTGCTAGGTTTATGTTTACTCACAATTTAGTTAAACATATAGGCCTTAGTTGAGTCATAAAAGAATTATTAGTTTTATATACTTTACTAAGAAGTGAATTTACATATTTTCACTGAGGTACTTTACAGTAAACAATGTCCATTCAATAAAGTGTAGAAAATATATCAGTGTTTAGATAATGAGGAGGAAAGACAAAAGCTGTCCCAGTGAACTGAGGGCTGGCCTTGCATTCTCTTATTATGAAGGGAAAATGTCAAATACTTCTATTATCAAACAAAGCTATTCAGTGAGCATGACAGATTAAGACAAAAATAAGCATATTTGTAACTATATCTTTAGATATAGATTTAGAAAGATAATTCCAAATCATAAAAATGACCAAAAATATCCCTAGTAATAACACGACTGACTGGAGCTTCTTATGAATTACCGTAAGTTTAGCTCTACTACACTGCTTTGGCCTTATAGAAAAGAACTAATGATTGCCAGTGATAGAATGTTTACCTCATAGCATATGATACATATAGAACCATCCTGCTTCCTTGAATAGTAATCAAATCACCTACAAAAGCCCAAATACGTTGTTTTGAGCAACCTTTTACTGACAAATCCACAATCATTTTGGATTTACAATCATTCTCAGTACTAAAATATACACCATTCTTGTTGACTCCTGGTGTGAGGTGAAATGGCACTGACAAAACAAATAAACGAGATATTAGCTTTAAAACAAAAACTGTAAGTGTAAAATAAAATAAAAAACAGAACAAAACAATATACCTGAGGAAAAAAATATCCAAGTACCGGTATGTATATACAAGGTTAATACTGAGTGAGAATATATAACTATTAATTTGACAAAGTTGATCTGAAAATCCATAATTATAATGGGGTATTCTAATAATAACTGTTCTATACAAATTGTATAAAAACAATGAAATATTTCTAAGAACTATAGATTTTGACAAAAATGCAGTTATTAGCTACAAACACACATAATTAAAAATGTACTACACACTTATGTACAACTATGAGCAATGGGAAACATTCATAATCTGTCTGATGTGAAGGTGCTTAGTCTTACATGGGAAGGACTGGGTCAGAGCAGTCACTGCTCAGTGCAGCAGAGCAACAAACTCCAACACGGTTCTTTTGGAATCCACCATTGTAGCTGTCATAGAGAAATCAGGAACACATGGTCACCAACAGTATTACCAGAACAAGGTGTTTACTACACAAATAAGCCCTTATATAAATATAATCTAGAAAAGGGGGATGTCTAAGCGTCAGAGAATGCTCCAAACCATGCAAGTTCAAATTAGTTGCCTAGTGGACACATGAAAGATTGCAGGAAAATTCAAACAATGATGGATCTTAGATGTGGAACTACTAAAGATATGTATGGAAACCTACACTTCTGAGAAAATGGAAGTCAAGCAGTTGATTGTGGTTTTGAGGATATTCTGGATTGGCAGAGAAGAGAAGTAGGAAAACAAGCTGGAAGTAGGTGTCCTCAAAGCTCCTGTGCATCTGTTGCCCAGCCTATATGGTGACTCCAAATCTAATGCCTCCTGTACTTCTGCATTCCAAATCTCACCAAGCGAAGCTACAGGTGAATTCTAAAACAAAACAATAAAAACAAAAAACAAACAAAACAAAACAAAAAAAGCAGATTCTAAAAACTGTCACATTAACCAAGTGACAAAACACAATCTAGGAGAACCAATTCTACATTTTACTGTCCAATAACAGGTCTGTCTTAATGCAAATTCTATCAAATCATAGCCTGAAAGAATGACAAAGAACAAAGGGCAAAAGATATATAGTTGAGCCTTGAACAACATGGGCTTCAACTATGAAGGCCCACTTATTCACAGAAATTTTTTAAGTCCAAATATCAACTCTTTGGTTGGGAATCTGTGAATGTGGAGGGTTGACTGTAGTTATGTTTGGATTTCCAACTATGTAGGTCAGTGCCTCTAATCTCTGCATTGTTCAAGGGTCAACTGTCATTCATGAGACTATATTCTAAGATAAACTGCATATTTACAAATTCATGCCATCTTTTATTAGCAAGGAAGTTGAAATAAGGGTTTTCTGGTCAAAATAAGAGTAGGTTTTCTCATAAGAAAGAAAGGACTATATAAGGGATATCCAGTACCTGGCACAGGAAACCAATAGGAAAATCCCCCAAAATACTAAAATATCATTTGTCCATAGTCCCTTACTTATAAAATAATCACAACATAAAAATTAAAACTACTTGCATATTAGAAATATATTTCAATTCACCTATAGACCAAAATGGAAAAAGTGTTATTTACTGAATGAGAAAATACCTATTAATCCTATGTAGTATTTCATAAATGTTATTACCTCCATGTTCACTTTTTGAAGTAAGTAGTAAATATCCAGTTCTGAGATCCACTTTAAGAATGAGGCACTGATAGACAATATATTTATAAGTTTTATAATGATTTTCATGTTATAGTCTCATTATATTTATAGGATTTTATTCCAGTGGAACTTTTCACATATAAGGATGAAGGCCAACTGATATCCTTTTCATATTGCTTATATTCAAGAGGTTTTTATTCAGTATGAGTCCTTCCATGCCTTCTAAAGGAATTGGGACGGCTAAAGGCTTTCCCACATTCTTTACATTTGTATGGTTTCTCGCCAGTGTGCATTCGTACATGTCCTCGAAAGGTAGTGCGATAAATGAAGGCTTTTCCACATTCCTTACATTCAAAGGGTTTCTCTCCAGTATGGGTTTTTTCATGTGTTCGAAAGGATGTGTAACAACTGAAGGCCCTACCACACTGCTTACATTCATAGGGCTTTTCTCCAGTGTGAGTTCTTTCATGTATTCGAAATGAACTGGGAAAATTGAAGGCTTTCCCACATTCCTTACATTTATAAGGTCCATCTCCAGTATGCATTATCATGTGTGTTCGAACACTTGAGGGAGAAATGAAGGCTTTCCCACACTCTTTACATTTATAAGGTTTCTCTCCACTGTGCTTTCTCATGTGTCCTTGAAAGGTTGTACGATAAATGAAGGTCTTCCCACATTCCATACATTTATAGGGCTTCTCTCCAGTGTGTGTTCTTTCATGTATTCGAAAGGAGCTGGGCCAACTGAAGGTCTTCCCACATTCCATACATTTATAGGGTTTCTCTCCAGTGTGAGTTCTTTCATGTGATCGAAAAGAACTGGGACAAACAAATGCTTTTCCACATTCTTTACATTTATAAGGTCCATCTCCTGTGTGCATTACCATGTGTGTTCGAATGCTTGAGAGAGAAGTAAAGGCTTTACCACATTCCTTACATTCGTAGGGTTTCTCGCCAGTGTGAATTCTTTCATGTATTCGTAAACCTAGAGGAGAACTGAAAGTTTTTTCGCACTGTTTACATTTGTATTGTTTCTCCACAGTGTGAGTCCTTTCATGTCTTCTAAAGGAAGTGGGACAACTGAGGGCTTTACCACATTGCTTACATTCATAGGGTTTTTCCCCAGTGTGATTTCTTTCATGTATTTGCAAACCTAGAGGAGATCTGAGGGATTTACCACATTGTTTACATTGATAGGGCTTCTCTCCAGTGTGAGTTTTTTCATGTGCTCGAAATGAAGTGGAACAACTAAAAACTTTCCCACATTCCTTACATTTATAAGGAGCATCTCCAGTGTGTGTTATCATGTGTCTTCGAAAGGTTGTGAGCCATGTAAAGGCTTTCCCACATTCCTTACATTCATAGGGTTTCTCCCCAGTGTGAGTCCTTTCATGTCTGTGAACAGATTTACGGTAACTGAAGGCTTTCCCACATTCTTTGCATTTATATGGCTTCGCTTCATATTCATGATTCTCATATGGTTTGGGTCCAATATGGGATCTGATGTGCCTATTAAGGGATGAATGACACACAAAAACTTTTTCACACACATTACATTTACATAGTTTTACTCCAGAAGTTTTCTTGTTCAGATTAAGGTTTGGAATCTGGCTGATGGTTTCTCCACATTGACTACTTTCTTGGCTTTCATAGAGCTTTCCTACCACATCACTTCTGTAAAAAATGAGAAGCACATTATTAATGATTTCTTTAATTTCATATTTACTAGTAAGGTATTGAAATAACATTTTTGTAATTTATAACAAAAATGAAGGTTTTCTATCCTTTTGGAATTGTTTGTAGGTGAATATACTGAATACTCTATAAGAGGACTTGACCATAATTATCACAGAAACAGTGATCTTAATACATGGGGTTAAGGGTAAATAAATTTGAAAAAGGAGTCATTTTATTTATTTTTTAAAAATTCATGACATACTAGAATTCTCATGTAAAACAACACTGTCTACTGTGTGACTTACCTTAGTTTTCTCCTCTGGGTTTTGTACTGAGCTCCTCTGTTATGATCTTCCCACTTTCTTCCTAAATGCAGACCTAGAAAAACAATTCCAAATTATTAGAATTACAGGAAAAAAATTAGATTATAGGTTCATAATAAACAGTGGCAAATGCTTAGTTTATTAACTAATGTAGTTTTCCACATTCCACATCTTGGAACAACACTGATGGGCAAGGAATACTTGTTTTCTAATTCACAAAGTAAGAAAGCATGTTGTAATCCCTACCTATTGAGGCCAGGTTCATGAAGGTTTCCTGCATCACATCTCTGTAGAGTTTCTTCTGTGAAGGATCCAGTAAGGCCCACTCTTCTGGGGTGAAGTTCACAGCCACATCCTCAAAGGCAACAGAGTCCTGAAACATTGCAAATATTGTGTATAGTAGTATGCATGAGTCTGACAGCACTGGGAAGTTATACTCAATTTACAGGAATGTTATATATGCTCCTGTGGTCTCCAAATACTTACTTAAAATATTACTACTCTTTAACACATTTGCTTCAGAAGACTCATATACACATTTTTCACATTCCTTTATTAGAACCCAAATGATACCAGTTTTTAGATTTCCCACAATTCTGTCTAAAATAAATTGATAAAATGTTACAAATTATTCAACTTCTCTTCAGAGATGTCATAATAGTTACTTCAGGAGGAAATATGATTGCATATATTTACAACTTCTTGTTTTATTTTGTAATTATTGACACAGGAACTGTGTATACAGTAGAGCAGGTGATATGAGTCTGATGCTTGGACTTTTGGTCTATAATATAAGCAATGATATTAGATAAAAATAACGTGCTATATGACCTTTCATAAAAATTACATGAACTGTATTGACTTTCATGATCAGTACTTGGCATACAACCCTCTCTTTAGAAAAACTTCAAATGGCCTAAAAAAGGTGTTTTTATCTTCTTCACTGCGCTTCACTCCATTCCACATCTTTCAAAAACTGAATCAAAAATAAAAAATGAAGTTCCACAGTTTCCTGCTCTATCTGGCTCAGGCTTGGTTGGAGGAAAGTCCTTATATATCAGGTCCTTGAAAAACCTACATATTGTATCAGTGACTTACGATCAGACTTGACCAAGTATTTTCAAGATTTATTTTATTGTTTGAGAGAGAGAGAGACAGATAGACAGAGAGACAGACAGAAGGGGGAGGGCCAGAGCAGGCTCCATAGTTGTACATCATTAATTTAGACATAGTGGACCACTTGGCCCACTTACTTTTTTTCTTCCTGCACTTTAAATTCCCACTCTTATGTTTTAAATTCACCAATAGTGAGCCTGTGACATTCTAGGCCCTCTAAGCACAGTGCCTGTGAACTAACTCTTTCTCCATGAAACCTTGCTATGGGGTCCCAGGTATGCGATGAAATTTTCAGGTCCTGTAAGTAATAAACCTTTATTTTTTCAAAGTTTCCTGACAGTTACTGCTGGAGGGCATCTTGCAATTATAATAAGAACCATAAGGTACCAACCCCAATAAATTTAACAATAAAAAATAATAAAAATAGGGGAAAGCCGGGATGGCTCAGCGGGTTAAGTACTCGCTTTGAAGCCCCGAGGACCGAGGATCGAATCCTGGCTCTGGCCCAGGCGGACCCACATGCTGAACTGGGGTGTGCTTCCTGAATGCGGTGAGGTCCCCAGTTCAGTTCTAAATAAATAAAGAAAGAAATAAAAAGTAAAAAAAAACAACCCAAAAAACTTGGGGGAAGCCGGGATGGCTCAGTGGGTTAGGCGCTCACTTTGCAGCGCCAGGGACCGGGGATCGAGTCCTGGCTCCAGCCCGTGCGGAACCATGTGCTGAACTGGGAGCTCCCCCAGTTCAGTTCTCTCTCTGTCTCTGTCTCTGTATCTCTCTCTCTGTCAAAAATAAAAATGAATGAATAAATAAATAAATAAAAATAAATCTTTAAAAATAAATAAATAAATAAATAAATATAAATAAATAAATAAAGGAACCACAAGGGCTAGTTCAACCACAACAATGATTATTGAAACACTGAGATCAGCACAAAACAATTACATACAGAAAAGCCCTAAAAACTCCACTGGTAAGCTGTTAGAATAAATGAATTCAGTAAACATGCAAGATACAAAAATCAATATGCAAAAATAAGTAGCATTTCTATATATTAATAATGAACTATCATATCAGAAAGAAAAGTCAAAACAACCTACTTGCAATTACATCAAAAAGAATAAAATAGGGAATGTTGGGATAGCTCAGTGGTTGAGTGCCTGCCTCAAAATTGCAAGGTCCAGGATTTGACTCCTGGCCCTGGCCCATGCAAACCCATATGCTGAACTGCGGTGCAACTGGTAACTACCTGGATGGCTTGGTGGTGAAGGTTTCTGCCTCTCATGTGTGAGGTCCCCAGTTTGGTTCCCACTCCATGTGGCCCCACATCCACCTGTGTGGAGTGAAACCATGTCATGACTAATGAGGTACAACTATGGAGACTGCTCTGGGCCCTCCCTCCCTTCTCTCTCTCTCACCTCTCAAAAAAATAAATAAAAAATAATTTAGGGGAAGCTAGGATGGCTCAACAGTTTGAATGCCTCACTTTGCAGCCCTGGGGACCAAGGATCAAGTCCTGGCCCCGGCTTCTGTGGAACCATGTGCTGAACTGGGGTGTGCTTCCCATGTGGGAGACCCCCAGTTCAGTTCTTGCCCCCTGGTTCAGCCCCTGGCTTGAGGAGGCATGCCTCCCATGCAGGAGGTCCCCAGCCTGATTCCTGCCCAGTGTGGCCCCCGCCCACCTGTGTGGAATGAAACCATGTGGAAAACTGATGACGTATGGCTGTGGAGACTGCTCTGGGCCTCCCACCTTCTCTCTGTCTCTCTCTGTCTGTATCAAAAACAATTAAACCTTAAAAAAAAAAAAATCTAGGAATAAATTTAACCAAGGAAATGAAAGAATTGTACACTGAACTACAAGCTACTGATGAAAGAAAGGAAGAGACAAAAAGATGTTCTGTGCTCATAGATTGGAAAAATCAGTATTGTTAAAATGTTCATACTACCCAAAGCAATCTATAGATTTAATGCAATCCCCATCAAAATTCCAATGGCATTTCCACAAAAATAGAACAAAACAATCCTAAAATTTGTATGGAACCACAAAGTACTCTGAATAGCTAAAGCAAATTTGAGAAAGAACAACAAATCTGGAGGCATCAGAAGCATGATTTCTGAGCATCATGCTTCTGATTTCAAACTATATTTTAATAAAAAGCTGTAGTAACTAAAATAATAAAAACAGACACAGATTAATGGAAGAAAATAGTCCAGAAATAAACCAATTCGTACATGGTGAATTGATTTATGACAAAGGAACCAGGAATATAAAATGGGGGAAGAACAAGCTCTTCAATAGTGTTAGGAAGACTGGACAGCCACATGTAAAAGAATGCTACTGGACCACTATCTTATACCATACACAAAAATAAACTCAAAATGTATTAAGACTTGAATGTAAGACCTGGAATCACAAAACTTCTAGAAGAAAACACAGGCGCTTAAGCTCCTTGACAATATTAGAGATGATTTTTTTGAATTTTGATATCAAAAGCAAAGGCAACAAAAGCAAAAATCAGCAAGTGGGACTATATCAAGCTATAAAGCTTCTACACAGAAATGATCAAAAAAATGAAAAAGCAACCTATTGAATGGGAGAAAGTATTTGTAAATTATATATCTGATAAAGGGTTAATAACTGAAAATATATAAAGAACTCATAAACAATAGCAAAGAACCAAACAATACAATTCAAAAATGGGCAGAAAATTTAAAAAGACATTTTTCCAAAGAAAAAAACAGAAGACTGACAGGTACATGAAGAGATGCTCAACATTACTACACATCAGGGAAATGCAAATCAAAACCACAATGAGATATCATCTCATATCTGAAATAACTAGTGTTGGCTCAGATGTGGAGAAAAGGGGACCTTTGTATACTCTTGGTGGGATTATAAATTGGTGCAGCTGCTATGGAAAACAGTGTGGAGGTTCCGCAAAAAGTTAAAAATAGAACTACTATATCATCCACCCATTTGCTTCTCATCTCATCATGTAGGCACTGCATCTTCTCATCATCACAAGAAGGGTGAGTGATATTTTGAGGTACTTTGAGAGAAATAAAGACCACATTCTTATAACTTTTATTACAGTATTTTGTAATTGTTCTATTTTATTAGTTATTATTGTTACTATCTAACTGTGCATAGTTTATAAATTAAACTTTATCATAAGTCTGCATGTACAGAAAAAAACATAGCATACATAGGGTTTGGTACTATCTGTGGTTTTAAGCATCCACTGTGGTCTTGGAACATATCCCTTCAGGTAAGAGTGGACTATTGTATCAGGTACAAGAGGAGGGAAAAATGAAAAACATTTTGATAAAATCCAACACCCATTTATTATAAAAGACTAGGAATAGAGAGGAATTTCTATTCTTGAAAAAGAACATCTAGGGGAAGCTGGGATGGGTTAGTGGGTTAAGCACTCACTTTGCAGCCCTGGGGAACGAGGATTGAATCCCAACCCTGGCCCATGCAGCCCCATATGCTGAACTGGGGCCCAGTTCCTGCCCTGTGCAGCCCCACACCCACCTACAGAATGAAACTATGTGGAAAAACCAATAATGTGCAACTATGGAGACCGTTCTGGTCCCTTCCCCTTCTCTCTGTCTCTGTATCTCTCTCTCAAAAACAATAAAAATAAATCTTAAAAACAAACAAACAAACAAAAAGAACATCTACGTGAAACTTGTATGTAACATTCATACTACTTAATGGTGAAAAACTACATGCTTTTCTGGTAAGATAAGGAACAGGATAAGAAGTCTCCTCTCACCACTCCTATTTAACATTGTACTAGAAAACTCAGCTAATACAATAAGGTAAGAAAAGGAAATAAAAAGTATACAGATTGGGAAGCAAGATATAAAACTCTGTTGCATATGACATGATTTTCTATGTAAATGTCTGAAAGAATCCATAACAGAGGTCACTCTGGGAATGAGAGTAAAGCAAGGTCAAAGGACAAATTCTATTTCTTTTCTATAGATCCACACATATATAGTCAACTGATCTTTGACAGAGGACTAAAAGGCAATTCAATGGATAAAAGAAAGTCTTTTAAACACTGCTGGAGGGGATGACGGGATAGCACAGGAGGTTGAGTGCTTGCCTTGCAGCGAGGTCCGGGGATTGAATCCGGGCCCTAGCTCATGAAAACCCATATACTTTACTGTAGTGCAACTGGTAACTGCTATGCAGAACTTCAGTTCAGTTTCCTCCCTGTGTGGCCCCACATCCACCTGAGTGGAATGAGTCACAACTAATAATGTTTAACTATGGACACTACTCTGGTCCTCCTCCCTTCTTTCTCTCTTTCTCACCTTCTCTCAATAAAATAAATCTTAAAACAAAAACAAACAAAACAACCCCACCAAAAAACAGTGCTGGAAATAGTGGTTATCCACATACAAAAACAAAAAGAAAATGAACTTAGATACAGACTTTACACCTTTTTACAAAAACTAACTGAAAATAGACATTGATTTAAATATAAAATATGGGGATGCCAGGATGGCTCAGCAGGTTGAGAGCTCGTCTTGCAGCCCCAGGGTCTGATGATCGAATCCTGGCCCTGGCCTGTGTGGACCCATGTGCTGAACTGGGGTGTTCCCTCAGTTTGGTTATCACTAGGGCGAGCCTTCTATGTGGGAGGCCTCAGGTTCAGCTCCCTCCCCTGGCAGGAGGCTCTGGCTGGTTCCTGCCCTGCACAGCCCCACTCCCACCTGTGTAACGAAACTATGTAGAAAGCTAATGATGTAAAACTATAGAGACTCTCTGGGCGCTCCCCCCCCCCCTGTCAAAAACAATAGTAAATAAATAAATATATAATGCAAAAGTAAAGAACTAGAAAATAACAGAAGAAAATGAAAGTGATTGTGGGTTAATTGACAAATTTTAAGATACAACACCAAGGGTAAGATAGTAAGTGTCCCTTCATTAAAATGAAATCCCCTGTTCTACAAAAGACAGTGGAGAGAATGAAAAGATGGGCACAGATTGGGAAAAAAGTCTGCAGAATAGAATGTCCACTTAAAAATGGGCAAAAGGTGGGGGTAGCCAGGATGGCTCAGTGGGTTGAGCACTTGCTTTGCAATCCCGGGGACTGAGGGTTGAATCCTGGCCCCGGCCCATGTGGACCCATATGCTGAACTGGGGAGTGCCCCCAGTTCAGTTCTCACTGGGGCGAGACCCCGGCCCAGTTCCTGCCCTGTGCAGCCCCGCTCCCACCTGTGGAATGAAACTATGTGGAAAAACCAATTATGTGCAACTATCGAGACTGTTCTGCGCCCTCCCCCTTCTCTCTGTCTCTGACTCTGTATCTCTCTCTCTTTCTGTCAAAAACAATAAATAAATCTTAAAAAAAAAAAAAAAAAGGGCAAAAGGGGAAGCTGGGATGGCTCAGTGGGTTAAGAGCTTGCTTTGCAGCTCTGGAGACCGAGGATTGAATCCCAGCCTTGACCCATGTGGACCCACATGCAGAACTGGAGTGTGCTCCCCATGCAGGCGGCCTCCAGTTTGGTTCTCAAACCTTCCCCCCGCCCCCCGTTCAGCCCCTGGTTCCCACCCTGTGTGGAACTAAACCATGTCAAAAGCTGATGATGTATAACTATGGAGACTTGTTTGAGTCCTCCCCCTTCTCTCTGTCTGTCAAAAACAATAAAATAAATCTTTTAAAAAAATAAATAAAAATGGGCAAAGATCTGAACTCATCAATAAATAAGATATACAGATGGCAAATAAGCATGTGAAAATAAGATCACTGGGAATTGCAAATAAAACAGTGGATATCACAAGACACTTATTACAATGGATAAAATTCAAAAGACTCAGAACACCAAATATGGTAAAGATGTAAAGATACAGGAATTATCATTCATTGGTGATGAGAGTGGAAAATGGTATGCCTACTTTGGAAGACAGGCAGTTTCTTACAAAACTGAACATATTCTTACCATAGGATCTAGCAATTATATTCCTTGATATTTACTCAAATGAGATGAAAACTTGTATTTACACAGAAACATGCAAATGGGTATTTATAGATGTTTTATTCATAATTGCCAAGACTTAAGAGCTAAGCAAGATATCCTTCAATAGAATACACAACAAACCTGTGGTAAATCCATACAATGAAATATTATACTGTGATAGAAAAAAATGAGGTATCAAACCATGAAAAGACAAGGAGAAAACTTAAAAAGTATATTGTTAAGTGAAAGACATTCTGACAAGGCTACATACTGTATGAATCCACATATATGACAATCTGAAAGAGACAAAACTGAGCCAGTAGAAAGATCTTTGCTTGTGAAGGATCTGGGAGTTGTAGGGAAGGATGAATGGAGAGGTGAAACACAGGGTATTTTGAGGGATGTGAAACTATTCTATATGATATAGAAATGAGGGTCATTTGCCAAAACCCAAAGATTGATTGTATAACACAAAGAATCAATGCTAATATAAACAGTGAAGTTTAATGCATCAATATTGTACATTCCAAGTAATAGGAGATGTGGAAAATAGTGCAAATGGTGTTAATGCAGTGGGGTCAGGTGGAAACTCTGTACTTTTTGATCAATTTTTTCTGTAAACCTAAAATGCTCTGAAAACACTGGTCTCATCATTTCACATCTTAAAAAACCAGTAGACTTTAAAAAAATTAGTGTTTAGTGAATGTTTTATCCTCTGAATTTATTTAAAATAAATTTATAGGTACCATATTTTACTGTTTGTTTTTAATTAACTTTTGTTTTATATATAACTTTATGTTTAATTTTAACTTTTTTATATAGGAAATCATTCTAAGATTTAATTCTTTAAACACTAATGAGTATAAAACTGTAAACCATAAGAAATAAAAAGATTACAATCTCTTTTTAACTATAAGGACAAGAGATGTACCGTATTTTCCGGCGTATAAGACAACCCCCTAATTTTACAGTTAAAACATAGGTTTAGGCATATTATATGCCAGAAAATACATACTTTGTCCCTCCACTTCATTTCACATTGGTTATGTTTTCAGGAGCGAGTAGTTTTAGGGGTTTATATGTACTCCTTGAAACTTACTAGGACTTTTAAAGATTTACAGAAACTTGAGTTGTTTCTCTCGTATCAATTAAAATAGAAATTCAATAGCTTTTCCCTCTCATCAATTCAAATAGAAATCCATTTGTCTTAAGAATAGTAAGAGAAATGTGTCTGAGAACTCAAATACAACCATCTGACAGCCTGAGGTTCTGTTGCCTAAAATGGAACAAAAAGTCTGTTTGGTTCCAGTATTTTCTTGCCTTATGGATTATTTCAGAATCTGCTTACATTTTCAAGGCCCAAAAAATCAAAAATCTTATACACTTACACAGGAAATAAAATTGTGAACTGCTAAAAGAAACTATAGTTAAGTGACTGATATATTCAGTAGATGTCAAAAGGAAAGATACAAATATTAAAATCAGTTGAGATTAGCAGCCTGTTTATCTTCAATTAAGAAGAAAAAATCACAATCAGAAAGTTAAACACAGGGGAAGCCGGGATGGCTCAGTGGGTTAAGTGCTCGCTTTGCAGCCTTGGGGACCGAGGATCAAATCCCGGCCCTGGTTTGTATGACCCATATGCTAAACTGGGGAGTAACCCCAGTTCGGTTCTCACCAGGGTGAGACCCCGGCCCAGCTCCTGCCTGTGCAGCCCAGCGCCCACCTGTGGAATAAAACTATGTGGAAAAACCAATGATGTGCAAATATGGAAGACTGTTCTGGGCCCTCCTCCTTCTCTCTGTATCTCTCTCTCTCTGTCAAAAACAATACACATAAATGTTAAAAAATTTTTTTTTTTAGAAAGTTAAACACATTCCCAAGCTTGGGATCTAGATAACCTCAGTTGAGATGGAACTCCTAAATCAGCTTAGTCCCTGAGGAAGGAGGGTGGGACACCTGAGCAGTCCCAGGAATGAACTCTGGGAGCTCCACACACCCTCCCCTCTTCTATAAACATGGAAGGGTTCCCTCCCCCAGGTTTCCATTCTCCGAGGAAACTCTCAGCCTGATTCAGTTTAAGTTCTGGTCCAAATGAAATCCCAAATTCATAAACCTTTCTTCCAGGAGATTTGAATCCTGACCTTCACAGACTTTCTCAATGTGCACAAATTACACTGTAAATGCACCTATATCATGTACACAAAACTCAACAGGAAAAAAAACTACAACCAAAAACACCCAACCAAAAAACAAAAAACAAAAACGTCTCTAGGCCAATGAAAATCCCCTTTGCCAGCTCAAGGTGGGGTGCTTAGTTTGGAGTCACTGGCCTTTGCTCCACCGGCCCCTCCCTCCCCGTCCCGAGTCACAATGCTTTGGAACTCACTGATATTTTAAATAACATAAACCCAGTATTACAAGAGTCCAGCAAAATCACTTCAACACATTTTATGTATAATGAGGCGAAGAAAACTGTAGTGGTTTTACTAGTTCAACAAGAAAACCCACAAATATTCATTCCTATTAGAAAAGAGTATGTCAGTTAATTGTTATTTCAAAGTAAAACAGATTTGTAAATAATTAATCATACTGGAACACTTCTAGTGTTTTAAGTCTAAGCCCTGATATGCCATATGAAATCACTCAAAAGGAAAAGAACAGACCTTGGGGTATTACTACACCCACTTAGGGAAAAAAAGCAGGAAAAATGATAAGAAATACATGTAATGATGAAATATTTTATTTTTCTGAAATTCACCTCTTTCTTGGCCCCTTGGAAATGTTTTCTACCGTCTCCCAAGATCTAGTGATCAAATAAATTTAAAATTTTTTTGAAAAACTATGTCTCAAGTGAATAAATCTTTTCAAAGAGACAAACGTAGGGAGGGCAGTACTGACTGGAACTGTGCTGAAAGGGCATATGGCCCAGGAAAGTTTCCCAAGGAACATGCACCCAACGGACTTCCAGGATGTGTGTTCCCATAGGAAAGATCCTGGGGGGAGAGAAATGGGGATTTCATACAACATATTCCAGGTGGTTACTCCCTGCTCTCCTCTCATGTAAAATATCCACAAAAAATAAATCTCTGAAAACAGCCATACATGGCTCGGTAGAGAAATGATAGACAATTAAAACACTGCGTCTGAAATGCACCACGGAGGACAAATAGTTAATAATGATGTTACGAACTGGAGAGGGGAAGATGGCGACTGAGAATGCGGGCAAAGATCTGGAAATTTAGGATTTTCCGCCAGCCCAAGGAAGAGATAGATTGTGGGGTGGGAGGTAGGGCAGGGTCGTGGACTTGAGGCCCTGATTTCCAAACATTTAGAAAACTCAGGGGGAAAAAAGGGTCCCCAGGAGGAGAAAGGTGGACTCGGGGATCCCACAGACCACAGCTCCTCCCACACACGAACCCTGAAGATTGAGTCACGATTGTCCCACTGGCCCTTCCACGGTCATGGCACAATCTGGGGCTGACGCGGCAGCGCGCAGTGACAGGACAGAGCCCTCATGCTGTGTGCAGGAGGGGACTGAGGTCCAGGAAGACTCGGGTCCACAGCCTCCGTCGTGACCGTGACCGCTGGGAGGTCGGTCCCGCCTCGGCTGGCTCCAACCAGCCCCTCGTCCCCATCTGACACCCATCCCCGCACACTCACCATTTCTCGTTTTTTGGGTTCCTGCCGTCCACCCTACGACTCCTCCAGTAAGTGCAGGTCACAGCGACAGAGGTGTGCCACAGGCCTTTGAGGGCAGCGAGACATGGCAGTACCGTGAAAGGAGCTGGAAACTACTAGCACTCAGTCCACTCCGTCCACACTATCATCTGAGCACCGCCCCCACGTACGTTACTCCTGATTCCTCTTATTGGACAGTTCACAAGGCCCCGCCCTAACTGCCTGAGTGACAGCAAAGCTGAGGTCTAGTTTTTGCGCCGACTTTGTCTTGGCAGTGAGTCCGAGCTTGTCCTCTCCAAGGACACTGCATTTAACTACAAGGCCGCCTGACCACTCACGGAACTGTGACCCTTCTTCACAAACAGACACTTAAAAGTGACCTCACCATAGGTAATGATGAACCTGGTTCTATTTTGATTTTTGACCAGTTCCAGCGGGGAGACGTCACCCTTCCCTCCCCACCCCCATTCATCTAGCACTTTAAAGAATCCTGTGGTCTTAGGGGCACTTGGCTCTGGAGGGAAGTTTGAATCCACAGTTCTAGACCAGGTCTGAAGCCTCAGATGCCAGCATGTTTGAAACATATGAACCAACTGTAAACCCTTTTCAAGGAACTCCATTAATACTCATTTGGTGAAAGGTCAAAGGAGAAAAACCCGAATGAACACTGCTTAGTGAAAAATAGTAGATGGCAAAGGTACAAAGAATAAAGATTTGGGACAGTGGTCATCCCTGGGGCAGGACAGAGATGAGTCAGGGACGGGAACATCAGGACATCCTCACCAGTGCCCACAGGCCACTTAGGAATCTTGATGATTCCAGGGGTGTTCATATTGTTATTACTAAGTCTTACCACAACACAGTTTGTATATTCTTTTTGAATATATTTGAGGGTTAAAAATTTGAAGAAATTCAATTTTGAAAAGAATATAATTTATATGTTTGTTTGCCCTGTAATGTGGCAATCTGAGTTTTTATTCAGTTTTGACAGCAAAAATTGGTAACAACCTATGTGTCTATTTAGAAAAAATGGGTTATATGAATCCATCATCATATGTACCTTTTAAGAACAAAGGGTGGTATGTATTGATATGTAAAGATCTGGACAATTTATCAATAGAATAATTAAAGTGTACTGCAATATTTACACTCATGTTACCTCTCCTATAGCTATAATGGTCACCTGCAGAGTCAGGTGGCCCCCACCCTAGGTTTGATTATCAACACATTACTTCCAGAATGAAAGGGTTTATCACTTCCATAACTGAGGTGTCTGGGGAGGGCAGGGCAGGTCTCTAAAGTAGGTGGGAAATGATTTGAGAGAGCAAGGAAAGAAGCCTGGCCTGGATTTTTAAATTTAAAAAATGTTTTTATTTAGGTTAGGGGGTGGGCTAGGGTGACATTTTGCACACAGGGCAGGGGCTTCTAGGGATTAAATCTCTTACCAGTGCCAAAGGACTGAGCACTCAGGCTTTATTATCACTTTGTACAGCTGTGAGTACAAGGGGTAATAAGGCTTTTAAAGCTATCAGCTGTCAATCATTAAAAAATGGAGTCAGAAACCTCTGGATTCTCCTCTGGCATGTAAGGAGCTTAAAAGGTGATATACTATACTCACCAGAAAAAAAACCCTAAAAAATTAAAAATCAACAACTCAGCTCTATCCAAGTGTTGATCACAGGACAAACTGCTGTCTCCCAAAATTATAAAGAGAAACAGAAAAACAGCCATTCTGAAATATGCTCACAATATTCTGTTCTTTTTTAAAAAATATATTTTTATTTATTTATTTATTTTTGACAGGGAGAGAGGGAGATACAGAGACAGAAAGAGAACTGAACTGGGGGAGCTCCCAGCTCAGCACATGGTTCCGCACGGGCCGGGGCCGGGACTCGATCCCCAGTCCCTGGGCGCTGCAAACTGAGTGCCCAACCCACTGAGCCATCCCGGCTTCCCCAATATTCTGTTCTTAATAAGACCTGTCCTCAAAGATTCTGTTTCAGCAGAGTCTTACTTGACTGGGATTGTACTGGCACCAAACTGACATGGGGGAGGGAAATTGGCAACTTAAGTCCCTTCTAGCCTTTCTGCCTGACCTAAATTGACAGTGGGGGGAAACTCAGAAACACTTGTGAGATTGATGGGTTTGTTTTTTTTTTAAACTCCTGACAGCAAATATGTGGTGTGTTTTCCAAAATCACTTCTCCAATTCTCTAACACCAACAGGTAGCTTATGATTCAATTCAATTCTAACACTACTCAGAGTTCACATCAGACTCCACAGTTTAAAGACTCAGTCCCACAAGACTGCTACAATCTCTGATGCCAGCCACAAATAGGGAGGCCCAGGCTACACACGTCTCCATGGCCAACTACAGATTCAGAGGTTCCATGGACACACCCCATGTTTGTTGAATGACTTTTAGAACTAAGAAAAGTGCTTTGATTGTAAAAGATACAACTCAATAACAGCCAAGTGGAAGGATGCACAGGACAAAGTGAGGGTGAGAGAGTAGGAGTTGCCATGCTCTCTTCAGGCATGACACCCTCCCAGAATATTGATGTATTCACCAATCCAGATCTCTGAGTTTTAGGGGTTTGGATGGTTTCATTATGTAGATCTGACTGATTAAATCATCAGCCAGTGGTGATTAACTCTATCTCTAGCCCTCTCCCCTCCCCAGAGATTGGGGGTTGGGCTGAAAGTTCTAAGCCTCTAATCTAACCTTGGTCTTTCTGGTGACCAACAACCATCATGAAGCTATCTAAGGGTGAGCAAACAGTCACCTCATTAGAACATAAGATGCTCCCATCACCCTTGTCACTCAGTCCAAGGGCTTTAGCAGGTCTTTGTAAGGAACCATAGACAAAGACCATTATCTTTCTTCTTATACCACAGAAGTGTTAGGGAAAGGTTTCTGGGAGGCTGGGGGCAAGGCCTCAGCCTCCCCTTCACCTCCCTTTGTGATTAGATATAGAAAAGAATATGTACATGCAGCTTCAAATTCTGGCCAGACCAATTGATTGATTACTAGGCCTGGGGTTAAAAAGATATGTATGGGGAAGGGTCTGCTTGTTCCTGTTAACAAATCTGCTTATGCTAATGAATAACCCACCCTGTACTTAACCTACAGTGTCTCTTAGTTTCTTCCCTATTCTTCATGTGATGATTGTTATCCTATCAATGTAAAGCAATAAAAACCAGCGGTGAGGAGAGCTCTTGGCTAGATGCCGCGAAGAGCTCTAGCCCTCTGCTCAGCTTGATTTTTCAAGACATTCCTGGTGCCAGGGTCGTCTCTGCATCTCCGATTCGCAACACAGAACAGGACACAGGCTCATTAAAATACTGAGACCAAATCATAGGACTATAAAATGCTTCCTCTCTGCCCACCACATAGCACTATATCAGGAGGACTCCTGATTAATAACAGTGGAATACACTGAAAGAATGACATGTTTCAAAATTTATTTAAGAAGGCTCTATAAAAACCCTAAAGATGACATGGAAAACAAAAGCAAAGACACTTGAATATATTTTGGCCTCTGAAAGTTATAGCAAATACTAAACACAGCCTAAACCCTCATCAGATAAACACAAACCTCACACTAAAGGCCTATTTACATCAGTTCCTTTTACACAGTACATCATGTCAACATTCAACAAAAAACAACAACAAATGTTAAAAGAATTAAGACACAGTGTGAAGATATAGAACAAGCAAAAGAACACAACTAGAAATGTAAAGCAATCATGATTAATGTGCTAAGCACTCTAAAAGCAATAGTAGACAAACTACAAGAATAGAGAGGTAATGCAAGCCAAGATGGAAACTCTAAGAAAGAGTCAAATGAAAAATGCAAGAAATAAAAAACAAAACAACAGAATAAAAATTAAGAATTTTATTACATTGGATATGTATGAGAAAAGAATCAGAGACTTTGAGAAGTCAATGCAATCTTTCAAAATGAAATGCAAAGATTAAAAAAATAATAATAAAGAAGACAGAACAGAAATCTAAGAACTTTGGGACAATTACAAAGCTGTAACATATACATAATGGAAATACATAAAGGAGAAGAAAAGAACAAATAAGCATTATGAGTTAGATTTCCCCCAAATTAATGATAAACACCAAAACAAAGAGACCTCAGTGATCATCAAACAAGATAAAAAGCAAAAAACGTACCCCTACAAATATATTCAAAATTGAGAAAAATAAAAAACAAAGAAAATCTTGAAGGAAGAGGGGAAAAAACCATGTAGAGAAAAAAAGAAGAGTAAAATTGGATTTCTTTCCAGACACCAGGAAAATGTTTTGAGAAATAGCAAGTATTGAAAGAGAAATCACCCAACTAGAATTTTGTATCAAGTAAAATTATCTTTAAAAAGTGAGAGATAAATACTTTGTGAGACAAATAAAAAGTGAGGGAATTTCTCACCAATACCTCTGCTTTGTAAGAAATGTTAGAAGAAATTAATCAGAAAGAAGATATGTGATAAAGGAAGGTAGTGTTAGGAAAGGAATAAATAAAGATAAAATAAAATAATTTGTTATTGTTAATCTTATTCTTAGTTAACCTGACAGATAACATTGTGTTGGAAATAATAGCAGCAGCAATCTATTCAGTAATTATAGATTTTGGATACATGAAGTAAATGATAGCAATGTTACAAGGGAGAGAGAGGGTGAGGGAAATTGGGAAGACTCGGT
The DNA here is from genome assembly GCA_004027555.1 of Craseonycteris thonglongyai. Taxonomy (NCBI): domain Eukaryota; kingdom Metazoa; phylum Chordata; class Mammalia; order Chiroptera; family Craseonycteridae; genus Craseonycteris; species Craseonycteris thonglongyai. Next base: position 46,080 of record PVKE010004023.1, read on the forward strand.
TGTGAGGAATTAGCAATATTCTGTAAGGCTGAATTTTCTCACCAGGAAAATACGATGGTATTCCTTCAGAAAGGGCTTGGGGTAATTGTAAATGTATACTGCAAACTCAAGGGCAATGACTAAAAGAGTGAAAAATAATGTATAATGATATGTTAAGAGAAAATAAAAACTGGAATCAAGTAAAATGTTCAAAAAAGAGCAGAAAAGATAGAAGAAAAGTAGAAGACAAAAAAAAAAAAAGCAAAGAACAAGGGCAACAAATAAAAATGGTAAAAAAATATGGTAGATATTAATGCAGCTATATTAATAATCACTCTAAACATCAATGGTCTAAATATGACAAGTGAAAGACATGTCAGTAAGATGGTGGAATAGGAGTTTTCTACTCAAACTTCTCTCCAGTGCACCAATTTTGACAACCACTTTAGGATGAGAGTATTTTTCTGGGAGTCCCATAGAGAAGCTTCAGCACACCCACTATAGACTGAGCACTAGACTGAGAATACACACATCGCAGGCTAAGAATAATGGTTTCACTTTACCCACATCACCCCACCCTCAAAGCAGCACACCTCATGGTTATTCCCCCTAGGGCAAGAGTGTAGTGACTGAGCATTTGGCTTCCCCAGTGGTGTGGGATGCTGCCTATAAGGCTCACTGCTTTCTCTTCTCACTTTTTTTCTCATCAATGTTATAACAAAATGATCTTGAATAAAATCACATTATTTGAGGACCTGCAATACTTTAGGAAAGTGGATATTCTCTCTATCCCAGAACAGGCCCCCATCAGAGATATTGCAGGTTCACTTCCAGACCACCACTACATTAAAGCAAGTGTTACAATAAAATGAATCGTCATCTTTTTCCTGGTGGACGGTCTTGCCCTCAATTTGTAACAAACACATTTGTGAAGTGCGATAAAGCAAAACACAGTTAAATTAAGTTTGTCTGTATTTATATTTTTTCCTCTGAAGAGCCTGAAACTAGTGCCATCATGGTAAGCCCCCCCCCCCGCCCCCTTACAACTGGTTGCTCCAGACCATGCAGCCGTCCTCAAACTATGGCCCACGGGCCACATGCGGCCGCCGAAAATATGTATCCAGCCCTCCAGGTGTTTTTGCCACCGCTGCCAGTCCTGCTTAGCAGCCGACTCATCCTGGCCCACAGTCCGGCCCTCCAACGGTCTGAGGGACAGTGAACTCGCCCCGTTTAAAAAGTTTGAGGATCTCTGTGGGTGAGTCCAGAGTTTAAGGACCTAAGCTGTAGTCAGGTTTGAATTAATTCATTGGCTGTGCTGCGGTGGGGCCATGGATGTCATCTTCTTAACCCTGAGGGTCAGGATCTATGCTGCAGTAGAGACAGAGGCAGCAGCTGCTGAGGCACTTAAGGGTCCTGGGGAGCACCTCTGGTATCAGGAGTGTGGACTCAGCGGGACATCAGTGGGTAGCCTCACCCACCCGTTTTGTTTTTCTATGTCTGTCTATCTGTATATATGTATAAAGATTAATTTTATTGTTTGAGAGAAGGTGAACGAAAGAGAAAGGGGGAGGGCCCAGAGCAGTCTCCATAGTTGTACATTATTAGTTGTGACAGTTTTATTCCACACAGATAGATGTGGGGCTGTGAGGGTCGGGGACTGAACTGGGGGCCCCCTGCATGGGAGAGGGCATGGGAGGCAAGAACCATCCCAGCGGTTATAGCATATGGATTTGCACAGGCTGGGGTTGGGACTGGATCCCCAGACCTGGTGGTTGCAAGGAAAGTGTTCAACCTGTTGAGCTATCCTGGAATCACCCTTTTTTCTTAAATATATATATTTTTTATTTATTTCTTTTTGACAGAGAGAGAGAGATACAGAGACAGAGACAGAGAGAGAACTGAACTGGGGGAGCTCCCAGCCCAGCACATGGTTCCACATGGGCCGGGGCCGGGACTCGATCCCCGGTCCCCGGTGCCGCAAAGTGAGAGCCCAACCCACCGAGCCATCCCGGCCTCCCCCTTTTTTCTTTATAAATACCCACTCTTTCAGGAGTGACTGCCTCATGGGGCCACCTTTCACACACGGTGCAGTCTTCCTTTCCCACCCCTACCCCCAGGATAGTTGGGGCCAATCCGGCCTCTGTCACAGCTTCACTCTAACACATAGATAAATCCTGGCAAAGGCAATGACTGAGGACCATTTGAAAGAGGGCCCCCACCCCATACTCCTGCTCCCAAATGCCTAGAGATTCTTGAGACTGCCCACTCTGGTTGAATGAACATAGAACTGGGGTTTGATAGGCACAATACTGCCACACGGGGCAGCACAGTTCACAGTACCAGCTCCCCAGCACCCAGTAGCTCACAGTGCAGACCGCTGCCACCAGGCAACAGAGCAGTGAGCAAGTCAGAGCAAGTCAGAGCAAAAGCATACAGACCCACGGGGGTGGTCATGTTGGAACACGCTGCTTACGGAGCCAACAGTGATGATCACTTGCAGAGGGGTGGTTCTCACATGGAGAATGATGCTGGTGTGGGTCTCCCCTGGCCCTCCACCACCACCACAACCACCACACACACACTGAAGGTAGGAAAAGGCTACAACTCACATAATGGAGATCTCAGGGAGGGCAAGGTGGCTTCTCAAGCAGTTTTGAAATGGTTTCAGGAAGCAAGAAAAGAAGCCTGGTCTGGGTGTCCACTGTGGTTGGAGGTGGGGCCAGGGCAAGAGTCCTGCTCACAGGCAGGGACTTGGGAGGTTGGAATCTGAAGCCAGTGCCCTAGGAGGGAGCCACGGACTTTGTCCTCAGACTGTCAGCAAACAACAAAAAATGTGAAGTCTGATAGCTTATTACAAGGACACACATGGGTAATAAAATTCTGCATTTGCAATGGCTTGTCTAAGAAACGTCAAGAAATGATTAAAACTATGAATTTGTGGTTGGCTGGAGTAACAGTGCTAAAGGGGACCTGAATGTTTGCAGGAAGTCTTCTTAACTTAGGCTTTTCTATCCTACAGATTGATTTAAAATAAAGACAGAAATTTATATGTACCATAATTTACTATTTACTAACCACATGGGAAGCACACCCCAATTTAGCATATGGGTCCACATGGGTCAGGATTCAATCCTTGGTCCCCGGGGCTGCAACTCACTGAGCCATCCCACTGGCTACCCCTTAAATCCTTTAAATACTAATGGTTACAAAAGTATAAATCATATGATGATAATTTTCAAATCTCTTGTTAACTAAAAAGACATGGGGCATCATATTTGTACTTTCCCTAGTCTCACATATATTTTTCAGGAAAAAAATAACATTATGATGCAATAATGGTTTGCATTTTAGTCCCTTAAATGTGGTAGGATTTTAAAGATTTATGTAAGCTTTGAGTAGTTTCCTCACATCAATTAAATAGAAATTCAACTTCTTTAGTCTTTTAAATGTCAATATTCCCTAGGGTCATGCATACACAAAAATTGATCTAAAAATGAAAAATGTGCCTGAAAACTTAAATGCATTCATCTCACATCTTCAAGTTCTCTTGCCCTAGAGGAACAAAAACTATTTGGTTCCACAATTTTCTTGCTTTCTTCACCTCTGACCACTCAGTCATCTTCCAGTTTAAGAGCCCAAGTGCTCAGGGAAACCAGAGCCAAAGGGCTGCACTGTTCAGTCGATAAAGGATCCAAAGGAAAAAACACGTGTTGGAATCAGCTCAGATGAGCAGCCTGCTTCCCACAGGACAGAAGGGAAGCCACTCACTTGCAGGAGGTTCCACATTGAAGACTCTCCCATTGAGACGGGACCCTGGATGGGTCAGTCCTGGGGAAGGAGGGGAGGGACACCTGAGCAGCCCCAGGAATGACCTCTGGGAGCTCCACACCTCTTCTCCCTGGGGAACAATGGAAATGCTCCCTCTCTCAGGCTGCTTCTCACAGTGAGGACACTCGCAGCAGGATTCAGTGTCAGGTTCTGACCCAAATGAACTCCCAATTCACGAACCCTAACTCCTGACTTTCACAGATTTTCTCAAAATGCACAAATTACACTGAGTTCACCTACACTGTGGATGCAAAACCTATACCTAGAAATGGGCCCAGGGAACCACAACTAAACCTGAGAAATAGCATCACCTCCCCAACCCCACGTGCACCTGCACCCCCAGTTTCCAGGGCTGCAGCTCCTCTCAGTGTAAAGGCTCCTTCCACGGTGGGTGTGAGCAGGTGGGGCACCTGCAGGGGAGCCTCCCCAGGAAGAACCACTGGGCCTTCAAGTACCTCCCTTTACTGGCTAAAGAGGTGGGGGGTGCTTAGCTTAGTGACACTGACCTTAGGTTCTGTACCCCACTGGAGTTGCTCTGGACCACCACAGATATTTAGAATACACAAATCCAATGTTTAAACAATCCAGCAAAATCACTCAAATCCAGTGCTTTTGTGTAAAGGAGGGAAGAAAATTACAAGGTATTTTGCTAGCTCAACCAAAAAAACCCACAAGTATCTACTGCTTTTGGAAAATAATTATATTAATTCATTATTATTTCCTCAGCAAGAACTTGTCCTATAAGTAATTGATCATACTTAAACACTTTGGGGTTGCAAGTCTAAGCTCCGAAGTTTCATTTGAAATTGCCCAAAAGTAATGAATAGCCTTCAGAAACATGCTACAACCCCTAGGGGAAGAAAAAGGGAGACAATTCTAACACATGTAATGTCATGCTGTGATATATTTTTTTTTCTAAAATTCACCTCTCTCTTGCCACTTTAGAAGTATTGTTTTTTAAGATCAATTGATTAAATACGTTTTACATTGATTGTAAAATGAGGGCTTAGAAAAATGTGAATGAATCTTTTTAGGTGACAAACCCAAGTACTCATAGCATAAACATTCAGGAAAGTTTCCAAAGAGGCGATTCCACCCAAAGGACTTCCCATTGATGTCTATACACAGGGAAGGTCCTGGGGGAGAGGAACGCGGATTTCATACAATGTCTTCCAGGTGGTTATTCTTGGCTGAAATATCCTCTCAAAAGTAAAATATTCACAGACAAATATAAATCTTTTTAAAAAGATCCATTCATTGACTGTAGGAAAATGATAAACACTTAAAATATTGCACCATTTGAAATGCACCACTAAGGACAAACAGTTGATAATGATGCTGAAACTAGAAATGGGGAAGCTGAGGCTCGGGAATGCTTGGAGGTTCTGGAAGTTTGGGGATTTATGGCCATTCCTGGGAAAAGCTAGGCTCTGGGTCAGGGTCCTGGGGTTGAGACCCTGCTTCCCAAACATTGGGAAAACTCGGGAGAAAATGGGCCCCCTGGGGAGAAAGGAGGGACTGGGAACTCCACACGCCACAGCCCATCCTACCCACAAACCCCAGAAAACAAGTTACGATTGTCACCTGATGACCCTCCCCGTGGTCACCGCACACTCTGGGGGCGAGGCTCAAGTCGCCGCGCGCAGTGACGGGGCAGGACGCCAGGGGTCCCGGCTGCCAGCCCAGCCCCCACGCGGTGTACCAGAGAGGTCCGAGCTGCGCCCCCTGGGGACTCGGGTCCGCGGACTCCGGAGGTGACCGCGGGGAGGTCTGGCCTTTCGCAGCCCGTACAGCCAGGCCCTCGTCCTCTCTCAGAACCTGGCTCCGCACACTCACCATTTCCCGGGTTCTGGGATACCCCAGCGTCGTCCCTTCAGCACCCGCAGCCAGTGGGGGGCACAGGGCGACTGAAGCGACTGAGGAGATGCCTGGACCGTTAACCGCAGGTAAGATGACGTCACAAGAGCTGCCAGAAGCTTCCAATCGGTTAGCGGAGCGTTGACCCACCCACCAGCCCTGCTGCGTCTGATTGGACAGTTCGAAGTGACCCGCCTCCTTATTCCTGAGCGACAAATGAAGGGACTGGTCTGTTGGTTCAGTAGAACCAGCTTCAGACTTTGGGGTCAACACGTCTCCTTTAGGGACGTTTGCTTTTAATCAAAACTCCTAGCCTTAAAGAAATAGTGGCATCTTCCTCTAGCAGCTTCTGAACGCGGGGACACAGGTGTGCGCAGGGAATTCCAGTCTAAGTTTCCAGATAGAAGGACGCCCTTGTCCTGAAAAAAAGGGGCTTCTGGGCCAGGCCAGACTGGGACCAGAGGGTTAGAGGCCCTCCCGGAGTCAGAGATTGGCATAGGCTGCGAGGCCATTCATAGAGCTGTGAGGTGATAAAAAGTCTGGCTCCATTTGGATCTTTGCTTACTGCATTGAGGTCCTACCCATCCCTTCACCTCCATACCTGAGGTACTTAACTAAAGAGTGCCACAGCTGCCCAAGGTCTTGGTTCTGCTGCGAAGTTGGAACCCTAAAGCCCTCACCTGGACACAGAGACCCCTCCAACCAACCATAAGCTGAGATGTGTTCAATAAAACTCTCAGGTGTATATTTTACACAAGGAAGTTGATTTTAGATAGTTTTGAGTATGTGCCTGGAGATTTTGTAAATGCCTATGATATCCCTGAGGCAATTGAATTTCTAGTTCCATCAATATAAAACAATAAAAAGTTATGTAAATATGGGATGTACCTGAAAACTTTAAAAAAAAGTTTTATTGTTTTTGACACAGAGAGAGAGAGAGAGAGAGAGAGAGAGAGAGAGAGAGAGAGAGAGAGAGAGAGAGAGAGGGGGAGAGACAGAGAGAAGGGGGAGGGCCCAGAGCAGTCTCCAGAGTTGTACGTCATTAGTTTTCCACATGGTTTTGCCCCACACAGGTGGGCGGGGCCCTGCAGGTTGGAAACCGGGCTGGTCGCCTCCCATTTGGGAGGCACGCCCCCTTGAGCCAAGGGCCAAACCGGGGGGCTGAGAACTGAACTGGGGCGTGAGAACTGAATGGGGGGGGGGTTTGAGAACCGAACTGGGGGCACCCCAGTTTAGCATATGGGTCCGCATGGGTCTGGGCCAGTGTTGGATCCTGGGTTCCTGGGGCTGCACAGTGAGTGCTTAACCCCCTGAAAACTCTTAATATTCTTAACACATTGATTCAAAACTGCTAATACATTTATTTATTTGAATAACTTTATTGAGATACAATGCACAGACCATACAATAAACCCCTTTAGTGTCTACAATTTTTTCATTTTGTATATTCACAAATATATGCAATCATAATCACAATTTATGAACATTTTGGTCACCTCAAGAAGAAGTCTTTGTACTCTTTAATTATCACTTCCCTATCTTTCCAACTCCCTCTTTTAAACCACAATCCTAGCCTCCTCTAATTTACTTTCTGTCTCTATAGATTTCCTTATTCTGATTTCATGTGAATGGAATCATATAACATGTTTCTATAAGACTTCAGTCAGTATAATTTTCACAAGAACATCCATATAGTAGCATGTATAAATACTTCATTTATTTTTAAGTTACAGTTGACATTCAACATTATTTTATATTAGTTTCAGGTGTTACTTCATTTTTATGGCTGAATAATATTTCACTGTATGGACAAAACACATCATGCTAACCTCTTCATTTGTAAATGGACATATGGATTGTTTTCACCATTTGGCTATCATAAATAACATTGCAGTAAACATCAGTACACAAGTTTTTGAGTGGACATATATTTTCATTTCTCTTGGGTATATACCTAGGAGTGAATTATTGGGTCTTATGGTAATTCTAAGTTTAAAATTGAGAAACTGACAGACTGTTTTCCAAAGTTGCTGCATCATTTTATATTTCCACCAGCAATGTATGAAGGTCCAATGTCTCCATATCTTCAACAAAATTCACCTCACTTTTTGATCTAGCCATACTAATAGTTGTGAAGTGGTATCTCACTGGGGTTTTAATTTTCTTTCTTTCCTTCCTTCCTTCCTTCCTTCCTTCCTTCCTTCCTTCCTTCCTTCCTTCCTTCCTTCTCTTTCTCTCTCTCTCTCTCTCTCTCTCTCTCTCTCTCTCTTTCTTTTTCTTTCTTTCTTTCTTTCTTTCTTTCTTTCAAGATTTATTTTATTTCAACAATGTCTTGTAGTTTTTAGTGCGTAGGTTCTTTACTTCTTTTGTTATGTTTATTCTTAGGTATTTTATAATTGTTGCAATTGCAAATGAAATTGTTTTCTTCATTTCTTTTTCTGAAATTTCATTGTTAGTATATAGGAATGCAATAGTTTTGTTCATTGATTTTATATCCTGCAACTATACTGTATTTGTTTATTGTTTCTAATGATTTTGGTATAGTCTTTAAGATATTCTGTATAAAGAATCATGTCATCTGCAAAAAGTGACAATTTTACTTCTTCATTCCCACTTTAGATGCTTTAGATGCTTTTTATTTTTTTCTCTTGCCTGATTTCTCTGACTAGGACTTACAGTGCTATGTTGAATAATAGTGGTGAAAATGGGCATCATTGTCATGCTTCTGATCTTAGAGGAAAAGCTTTCACTTTTTCAACATTGAGTATGATGTTAGCTGAGGGTATATGTGGCTTTTATTATGTTGAAATACTTTCCTTCTATACCCATTTTATTGAGTGCTTTCAACCTAAATGGATGTTGTAACTTGTTAAAAGCTTTTTCTGTTTTTATATGATATGCTTTTTTTGATATAATCATATGCTTTTTACTCATTTTGTTAATGTACTATATCACATTGATTTGCATATGTTAAACTATCCTTGTATCCCTGGAATAAACCGCATTTGGTTGTGATGCATTATTTTCTTAATGTATTATTGTATTCTATTTGCAGGTATTTTGTTTAGGATTTTGCATCTATATTTATAACACATTGGTCTGCAATTTTCTTTTTGTGTGTGTTATCCTTGCCAGGTTTTGGTATCAGGGTAATCTTGGCCTCATAAAATGAGTTAGAAAGTATTGCCTCATCTTTAATTTTTAAAAAAATTGTTTGAGAAGGACACATATTAAATCTCCTTTGAATGTTTGGTAGAATTCACTAGTGAAGCCATATGGTCACTAGTGAAGCCATAGGGACATGGACTTTGGGTTTTTGGGAGGTTTCTGATTACTCTTTCAGATTCCTTACTTCTGGATAGTCTATTTAGATTTCCCAGTTCTTTATTATTTAGTCTAGGAAGGCCCTGTATTTCTAAGAACTTGTCCATTTCTTCTAGGTTATTGAATTTGGTGGCATCTAGCCTTTCATATTATTTTGCTATAGTTCTTTGTATTTCTGTGGTGTCCACAGTAATTTCTCCTTTTTCGTTTGTGATTTTGTTTGAGTCTTTTCTTTTTTTTTCTGTAGTGAATCTAGCCAGAGGTTTGTCAATTTTATTTAGCTTTTTAAAGAAGCAGCTCTTTGTTGCATGAATTTTTCTATTGTTTTTCTGTTTTTTATTTTGTTTATTTCTATTCTATTTCTTTTATTGATTATTTCCTTATTCTAGTGACTTGGGCTTGGTTTATTCTTCTTTTTCTACTTCTTTAAGATGAAATGCTAGGTTGTTTGAGATTTTTTTTTTTCTTGAGGTAGCCCTGCAGTGCTATGATCTTCTTTCTTATTACTGCTTTTGCTGCATCCCCAAAATGTTGCTATGTATTATCATTGTCATTTGTCTAATGTATCTTTTGATCTCTTCTTTTATTTATTCTTTGACCCAGTCATTGTTTAGGAGCATGTTGTTTAACCTCTACATATTTGTGATTTTCCTAGCTTTATTTTTGCAGTCGACTTCCGGTTTCAAAGTGTTGTGGTCAAATAATATGCTTGGTATGATTTCAATCTTATTAAATTTATTGAGACTTGTTTTATACCCTAATATTAGGTCTACCCTTGAGAACATTCCATGTGCACTGAGAACATTCCATGTGCACTAGTGAAGAATGTATTCTTGTGGCGTGAAAAGTTATGTAAATATAGATTATGAACATTTGGTCTAATGTGTCATTTAAAGCAGATATTTTCTTATTAACTTTCTGTTTGAATGATCTATTCATTACTGTCAGTGGGGTATCTAAGTCCCCTACTATGGCTATATTTTTGTCAGTTTCTCCCCATAGTGGAGTTAGTAATTGTTTTATATATTTTGATGCATATACATTAATAAATGTTGTTTTCTTGATGTTTGTCCCCTTTATTATGATAAAGTGTCCACCTTTGTATCTTACTATATTTTTCATTAGATACAAGTATGGCTATCTCCACTTTTCTCTGGATGCCATTTGCTTGGAGCATCATCTTCTACCCCTTCACTTTGAGTCTATATTTGTCATTATAGCTGAGATGGGCTTCCCTAAGGCAGCAAAGAGTTGGGGTTTATTTTTCAACCCATCCTGCTACTCTGTGCCTTTGTATTGGTAAGTTCAGTCCATTAACATTTTTTTTCTTGAGTTAACTTCAGTTTGTATATTAGTCCAGTTCATCTACGTTATCTAATGTGTTGGTGTACAAGTTGTTTGTTGAATTTCTTTATAATTCTTTTTATTGCTATAAGGTAGGTATTATAGTAATAGTCACTCTGATTTTAGAAATCTCAGTCTTCCTTTATCTTCTATAGGCCAATCTAGCTAAAGATTTGTCAACTTTCTCCTCCCACAACCACATCAGAATTACTACAAAACTACAGGACAACTATCATTGAGAACCGCCTGAAGTCAGCTGAACAGAAATCCTAGAAATAAGTATAAACAGAAGAAGTCACGATGTGACTGGTAGGAGGGTTGGAGATGGCGAATGGTCTGGTCTTACACTCACATGTTGTGGTTAAAAATGGGGAGGGATGTCTTAGCTGCAGAGGCCCCTGTGAGGTGTGAGGTATTCCCACACCAGGCTCTCCAGTGCCAAGAAGTCCCCATAACTGTGGCTATAAAAACCAATGGAGACTGTGGCTGAAAGATACGGAGGGTGGCAGGAGTCTGAGGTGTTCCCCTTAAAGGGCCCACACATGGACTTAGTAGCGGATGGACTTATTCACTCTTAGCTCCAGCACTGGGGCAGTGCTGTAAAGGCACAGGGAACTTATGGGAAGGAACTGAATCATCTGATTTCAGGGCAATGGCTGGAGGGACAGCTTTCTCCCAGAGAGAAGTGCTGGCAGAAGCTATTGTTTCTTCATTAAGCTCTCCCCCAGTTAGCCTGCATGTGCTGGTGGGCACCATATTTGAGTTTCCATCAAACTAGTAATAGCTAACCCAGTACACCCAAGTTGCAGGCCCACCCAAGGTGCTTCCAGTGGCTTTTCCATGCAAACAGTCTATCTTGGCTCATGCTGCAGACTTTCCTAAAATCTCCCAAAGGTTTACAAAACCCAAGCAAGCAGCATCTGGCCTTGGCATGCCCTGTACCTCTTGCTAAGCAGCCCTAAGCCCAGCATTAGCATCAGTCAGCCTCACTTTACAGCTTAGCCTCATAGGCTCCTCCAAGCCCAGCACAAATGACATGCAACCACTTGAAGATCACGTGTAGATCATACCAAGTAGCCCTGGGCAAGGCACAGGCAGTGGCTGACCCTGGCCTGTACAACAGCTCCTCCCAAGAGGTCCTGGAACCAACATACCTGGTGGCCAGCTACAGACCACACCAGAGCACAACCCAACTATCTCCACAAATGACACACCCAAAGAGCAGACTTCACAGGCATCAGAGACCCACTGAAGTGAACCCTGCTCCATAGGATCAGCCTTGGCACAACAGCTTCTCCAGTGTCATCACAGTAAGTTCTCATAAACAATCAGCCTAAGGTCAAATCCTCCCGTCGCCATGCAAACAGCAATCAAGACTCAACTACAATAGGAGAGCATATACAACATGCACAAGACACACGTCTGGAGCACCTGAATCAGGTGACCAGGGAGATTGTGCCACTGGGCTCCACAAGACATCTACCACATCAGGTCACTCTTCTAAGACTGGGAGGCATAGCAGCTATTTCAAATGCATAGAAACAAACACCAGGAGGAAGCCAAAAGGAGGAGACAAACACATCCCAAACGACAGAAGAGAAACAGAACTAAATGAAATGGAGGCAAGTAATCTACCAGATACAGAGTCCAAAACACTGGTTATAAGGATGCTCAGTGATCTCAGTGAAAAATTAAAAAAGAGATAGGAAACATAAAAGAAGACATAGAAACCATAAAAAAGACCAGTTAGAAATGAAGACTACAACAATGGAAATGAGTAATATGAGGGCAGTCCAGAAAGTATTCAGACATGTAACTGTTCTCATTACATTGACAATAACTGGATTTTTTTCTGCACAGCCCTCATACACTAGATGAAGTCAAGATTAGCTTAATAAAGCAGAGGATCAAATCAGAGATTTGGAAGACATGTTAATAAAAAACACCCAATCAGAACAGCAAAAAGAAAAAAGAACAAAAAATAAAGAGGATAGTTTAAGAAAAGTCTGAGACAACAAGCATACCAACATTCACATTATAGGAGTGCCAGAAGGATAAGAGAGAACAAAGGATTGACAACCTATTTAAAAAAATAGTGAGAGAAAACTTCCCTAACCTGTTGAAAGAAATACATATACAAGCCCAGGCAGGAAACACAGAATCCCAAACAAGATAAACCCAAAGAGGTCCACACCAAGACACATCGTTATTTTTTTTATATATATTTTTTAATTTATTGTTAAATTTGATGAGGTTACATTGGTTGGTAACAATTAGTTTACAGATGTACAAGTCCACATCACATCACCCATGCATCGTATTATGTGCCCATCACTCAGTATCAGTTCCCCTTCCATCACCCTATATCTAGTGCCCACTCCCACCTCCCCCCACAACTCTCCCCGCTTCCTCCCCCCTCTCCAGGTAACCACCAAACCATTGAGTGTGTCCATAATGCTGGTGTCCTATCCCGCTTCCCCTCCTACTCTCC